>LOEQ01005691.1:57897-73655 GCA_001685075.1 Bramus lutescens
TCCTGTTTAAGGGACTCTATCACTTTCATAATGTCTATTTTCTCTACTTCTTCTGGGTTAGGGTGTTCCAGTCTTCCTGTTGTAAGTTCACTGGGTTCTGGTGTTGTCATGTTGCTTTTCAGATTGTTGGAAGAGTTCTTGCATTGGCGCCCGCCCATCTCTTCCTACAAATGCTTTCCGATGGATGGGTCTTCTAGTATAGGATCAGGGCCCCTTGCTGGCCAGAGGGACCTTGCAGACAAAAGGCCTACCTTGCTGCAGGCAGGCTATTGAAACAAAGGAACTCTAGCCCGGTTGCACTCACCACCCGTCCCAGTGCCCAAACAGGCTGAGCTGGGGGATCTATGGCCCCCAAGGACGGAAGGGAGGGGGTGCCTGAATGCAAGTCGGGATAGGGGTAGGAAGAGAGGGGCAGTAGCCGGGGTTAGGAGCCCCTGCAGAATGAGCAGGAAGTTTAGGGGGTTGAGGAATGTCTGTGCTCCGTTTCCAGGGCTTCTGCCGCGGGTCAGGAACACACTCACCCCCAACAAAAACTATTAAAAGAAGAAAGAGAACTGAGCATGCGCATCGGAAAATAAGTCTTGACCCTACACAACATCATGGGTGAAATGTGGAGATGATGCATCATGGGACCTTGCACACACTTCATAGCTCAGAGACGGTGCCTGAGGCCTTCCAGTCTCCTCTTTGCTTTTATTTTCTGTTTGTAAAAAATAAGAAATACAGAAAAGAAGAAAGGAAGGGGAACAATAAAGAAAGCAAACAAAAATTAGTTTCTAACATTTTAGAAAAATTTTCAAAAGTGAGTCAGAACACGTGGTAATGCAATGAGAACATTACTGAAGGAATGTAAGCAAGAACTGAGCATCAGAAAGACTAGATGGGAATTGGGGTCATTTGTGTCTTACTGTGATTGTCAAGTGCCAACAAGAAATAAAGCTGAGAAACATGGATGGTGCTGAGGAGAGGGATGACGTTGGAATGAGTTTGATGGTGGGAAGACTTCAGCCATAGGGAAAGAGGGCAACATATTCTGAGGGAAAGAGGTGTCAAAGTAAAAGACTTGGAAACAACTATTACAAACAGCTCGAGAGGACATCTCCCTTTATCCTATGATTTGGAAAAGATAATGATCTCCTTAGCAAGTCTGCCTCGACAGCTGTGGTGAGGTGTGATTGTATTAAAGAGGAAGAGGTGGGTCCTGGAAGTCAGTGGACACAGAGCCAGATAAGAACTTCAGCTTGAGCCATACCTATAATTTCATAGAAGTGGACGACATATCTGGAGATTGCCTGTGAATAGATAACTTATTCATGTTAACTCTCCCACACATATGGATATAAAAGAAGGAGGACCCACCAAGAGATCCTCAGAGAGAATAACCAGTCAAGGGAGCCAGGGAGGGCATCATATTAAGTTAGCCACTCAAGAACAGGACTACTCATTTCTATGATATTTTCTTGAGATGACTATCATTAAATGTGATTTCTGGTTAATCATGTAAACAGCTGTCTATGAAGGGAAGTTTGCATTTTAGCAGAAATAAGCATAAATACTTAAAAGTGTGACTGGTTTAGCAGTTCAGTGATGAATCTTTTTTTCTTGGCTGTTAGGATGAACATTCTAGTTTTATAAGATACAAAGCAAGAACTGGAAAATGAAGAAAAGCTCTGCTCTGATACAGAGTTTTGAAAGGATTTTCCATATATTCTGCTAATGCGATACTTCCTATAGGGAGCCTTCATGGTTCATGAGTGCATTTACTTTGAGTGTATCATTTCTGATAATTTATATTTCCAGAATTACTTAAATTTCATCTTTATATATTTTACACTTTTATCTCTTTTTTGATGTTTAAGATTAAAATATTTTCTGATTTGGAAAAGTTTCATTCTCAACTGAGAAGGAATCATTCCTACAGCTGCAATAACACATGACAAACACCATGGTCAATTTGAGTATGAAGCTTTATTCTACATTATAAAAAACATAGCCTTCATTTCTTTTCTTCTGTAAGTCTTGAGGGTGACCTTTCTCCATCACTGCCTTGGGCATGTTCATTCCTTTGAAGAATCATTTTAATATCCTAAGAGAGAAAAATCAAAGAGATGTTACAAGTGAAAATAAAGAAGTTATGACTGATGGACATCTTGTGTTGGCAGTGATTAAACAGCTAATTGCTTATCATTTACTCTTTTCTTTTGTTTCCTTGAGAAAAATCTTCACCATTTAGTGTAAATGCTATCCTGAAACCATGCAGTTATATCCCTGGAATGATAGCTAAGGGTTTTAGAAATTCTTCTTTATAGTCCTATAATGGAGTTGTCATGTTAAATAACATTTATAAAAACAATTACTCAACTCTGTCATATAGTGTGTAAACCAAAAGATTATTTTCCTATTAATGAATAAGACAGTATTCATACTTTATTAAAGAAAGATTATAATGCCAAATAATCACATATACATAGAAATTTAAATATAGAAAATTTGAGCAGTAGATTTTTTCCCTTGGAGTTTTCTACTTCTTCATTTTCTTCTTACTATCAGAGGTATCACTATTCTAGCAACATAATGTCTTAAAACACAGGTTTTTTTTTCAAAATAAATGTAAGCTTATACATGTAGAATGAATATTAGCATATGTCTAAAACACAAAAATTGCATAGTGATGGCTAGTTTTAACTTTATTTTTTTTCACAATTTAAGAAAGTGCTTTATGAATCTAACTTTCTGTTTTCCAGAGCTGAGTTCCACAGCTTTCAGCTTGTGCTCATCTTAACCATGAAGGCATAGGCTATTTCCCTCTCTAACTTGGCTTCCATATCTGTCATTCTGTCAGTCGCTGCCAGGAAGCACACTGAACCATTCTCTTGAGAGATCTTGTTCCTTCAAAACACTGATTTCCTTAAAGGCAGAGGTCAACCTTGAGGAAGCTAAGTGGAAAAGTTCAGCAGCTCGCATTGGCTTCTAGGTTCCACTTGCAGGAGTTCTAGAGGGCAGGCACTTGAGTTTAGAGATCGACCCTTCACAGCATGGCAACATGACATGATGTGCTCCAGACACATGCCAACCAGCAGTGGCTAATTTCAAGATGAAAGAGGAGGCCATAGCCATCAGTGGCAGTGACTGGAGAGGGGAATCAATGGTGTCAGATGCTGGGAACAGACAGATGTTCCGCAAACAAAGCATAGAAGCAGGTGTCGGATGGTGTAATAAAGATAAAAGGAAGATCGGAGAGTACTTTCAAATCAGATGTCTTGGAGACAGAGTGGGATGAAAATGGCTTTCTAGTTATGATTGCACTTGTATGAAGCTGGGTCTGTGTTTATAGGCACTCTCTTTGGCGTGCTTTGATTGTTAACACTAAGAGAATTGTTTCTATTTCCCATTGGAGACGTGCTTTGTTTGGGAGATTTCCACACAAACCTCATTTGGCATGTGCTCACTATAAGAAATGGTTTGGGCTAAGCTGTTGTTAGAGAAAAATAATTTATCCAGTTCTGTTTGTCAACGTTTTTGTAACAAAAAATTGCTCCACAGCAATGGAGTTACGGTATTCTCACTAATCTGGTAACATTTACCCAACACATTTTTCTTCATAATTAAAGAATACTTTTGAACATATTTTCTTTATATGAGGTCTAGAGGAGTAGAAGTAAATATATGATGTCCACTGAAAATCTGTAAAATCCAGCACCAAAATCTGGAAGTTACAGTTGTGTTTGCCACCGGGACTTCAGTTAGTCCCTTGGATCTTTTCCAGGAAAACCTTTTTCTAGACAAAGAGATGAAAGGCTAGCCATCTGTTTGTCTATCTACCTATCACTTTCTATGTTTCATTTCAATTGCAAGATTTCTTGTGTACTGATACTTCTATATCCTGTATCAGTATCTGTAGTGGTATCTACATTCATCTGCCAGGAACTGAGCTCAGCACTTTGTGTGTGTCAGCTTCTTCCATCCATACACGAGCCCCATGAGGAAAGGTTGGTAGTTATCTCAGTGTTACAGTCGTGGAACACAGGATACTGTGAGATGACATGCCCAGCACCATGTATTTCTAAGATTCTATAATTCACACTCATAAGCACAGAGCCAGTGCGCCTTAAAACAGGAGCAAAACTAAGGGGCTTTGCTCGTTACATATAATCCACTTTTTAAAATATATATTTTTAATATATATGTATGTATACATATATTTTAATGTTGTAGCTTGTAAACATGGACCTTGTAAACACAGAGCTGTTAAGCAACAACCTCCAGCTTCCCACTGTTTATAATAGCAAACAACTTTTAACCTTGAAAAACCACACTCTAGGTTTTGTTCTTCTTATCTCGAACGATCTTCAAATAACATCACTGTGGTTAAGGTTCATTTAAAAATGTGATCTATTTACTTGTACATGGATATCTGGAGCAAACACTAACAGCACAGTTATGAGAGCCCCCCAAATCTGCAATGTTTACTTAGAAAGGCTTTCTCTCTCCCACTTTCTTCTCTCCCTCCCTCCTTCCCTTCGGTTTAGATTATCAAAAATAAGAATGGAATGCCGTAGTGGACAAGACCTCCCTTTGATCTCAAATACCTGTTTTAGGCTTTCCAGGTCATTGGCACAACTCTTCTTGATAAAATCATACCAGTGAGAATCACAGTTTTTCACCTTGTCTTTTGATTACTGGGGTCAGGCACAGAAGGAGATGTGAAGAGTTTAAGGATCTGACTCAGAGTTATAAAGAAGCATCCTACCGCTGAGTTAACTCACTAATAGCTTACTAGCTAATGGAGAAATGGATTAGCTCTCTACTGTGTTAAGTGATACTGACCCTAGGCACCTCTTTAACTGTACCATGGTTGGGAGGATGGGTTCCCAGAAAAAGCATGAATTGAATACCTAAGAAGTTGTTGGGATTGTACAAAATGGGTTTTGGTGATCACTGTATCAAAATTTTCCTGGCTTACAATAGGTGGTGACTTGGGATATTTGACATCCTGTTACACTCTGGCGTAAGGAAGAACTGTGAACATCCTGCTTTGGTGTCAAGACCTGCAATATCAGTCTTCCTTGCTCTGTGGTCCTCTCTATGTGGGAGTCATCCAGCTTCTGTCCTCCAGTTCAAAAGAACTCATAGTGCTACTACGACTAGACACTACCTTATCGGAAATAAACACTTTTCAAAGTGGGAGAAATATATCATTTAGAAGAATTGTGTAGCCTCTAGATTGTCCGGGGGATCTTGCAGCTTTTTAGAGGTTGACTCTCAAAGCTGGTCATCTCAAGGCTTCTACTTTCAGGCAGGAACCTGGTCAGAATCATCTCTGGCCCTGAAAAGGGCCATTGATCTGCCCAGGTTTTATATGTGGTTTTCTTCCAATTAAGGGAGGAAATAATTGGGCTGTTAGTTTATGTTTTTACTTATTCTGGGTAATAGAAAATGAATTCTATTAGACATTATTCTAAGAGATTTAGTAATTATTTTAGTAGATCAGATGACACATCTCCCCTTATATGTGGAACAGATTGTGCAGGGTGAGATGGTGTTTAAGCAATCAGATATTGAACTCACCCTATTTGAAGAAAGAGAGAAACAGTAACATGCCATGGTTAGGTGATACGGAAATATTTAGAGATGAAGAAATAGTAACACACTTCCATATGAAGAAGTCTACTGATTCCTCGATTGTTTCATCAAATTCTATTTAAAATTTGCTTTCACTTTTTTTTTAGTTTTAATTATTCTTACTAAATCATTGGAATCACCCTCTACCCTTTGCAGACAGCCTTTCAAGGGGCCGGACCCTCCTCTTCTGTCCAGTCCTGCTTCTTTTCTTTGGTCCAAGCCTGCCTTCTACCTAGGATACCCACATCATCCCATCCCAATAGGAAAAGATATGCAGACTTTTTGTCCTATCCCTTGTAAAATCCTAATTGTCTCTACTTTCTTTGTAGCCTGTTACTTCTATGCTTCTAGTACACACAAGTCACAGTTTCAACAAGTATAATTTCATACTTGATTTGTTTACATTATGTCACCCTTTTACAATTCTTACATTTAAAAATTATATTGTAAATATAAGTGGAATTTTTGTGTGGGCAGAAGTCGTGTTTGTTACTCATTTCATCCCCCTCTCCATGGGAGCTTCTGCTACTGAACTCAAGGATAGAAGCTCAATCGTGAACAAAATTCACAGCAGCAATTTACATGTTTTCTGTGCATGATGCCAGCTAATCTCTACCAAAACATTTTGCACAGAAATAATCATAATCTCTGTACAGGACAACCTGGTACCACCCTGGAGCAGGCAATCCTGAGTTGTATAAAAAGGCAAGCTGAGTAAGGCACATGGAACAAACCAATAAGAAGCATTCCTCTACTCTTTCTGCTCAGTTTCTGCCTCCAGGTTCCTACCTTGAGTTCCTACCATGGCTTCCTCTTCTTCTGATGGACTGTAATCTTTAAAGCAAATAAGCCCTTTCCTGGCTAAGTTGCTTTTGGTCAGGGTGCCTTATCAGCAACAGGAAGCAAACTAACACACTAACATGAGAATATTAGCACATTGACAATATATGCCATGATTTGAAAAGGGTGATTCTACCCGCACTTGGCCGGAGACTACAGTCTTGGTTAGTTCTTTTGGGCAGCAGGAGTCCTGGTCTCTACACCAGTGATTCAAAGTCTGTGGGTTGTAACTCTTAAAAAGGCCACCGGAAAACAGATATTTACATTCCAATTCATAAGAGAAGCAAAATTATAGCTATGAAGTAGCAATGAAAATGATTTTATGTTTGGGAGGATCACCACAACATGAAGAACTGTGTTATAGGATGCAACATAAGGAAGGTTGAGAAACATGCTCTGTACTTTTCTATTGTAGACAAGTATCATTATTTGGCCCAAACCATTCATATTCCTAGTAGTTCATATACCTGGCTTTAACTATAACCTACCAACAGCCCTCTGCTATATACCCAAGGTAGCACCATGTACTAAGTATGTAGATGCATAATACTGAGAATAACCTCAATTGTGCATTAGAGATTGACTGCTCTGGGCAAGGCCAGCTTGTTCTTCTTTAATAGTTTATGGTAGGGATGCACAGCATGCTCTTAGCTAGGACCACCCAAATTAGGACAATTTTGACTCCTACTCACAGGAATTTTATAGTCTAAGTAATTTGCAATCAGGTCCTGAATGTAAGGATGTTTCAAGAGAATGTTAACTTCTACTGGTTCCAGGTTCTTGGCCCCCAGGTCCTGAAAAGTCTTTATGAAGTTCTTTAAAAAAAGAACAAAAGTGAAATTAGTTTACTTTGCAGTCTTGAAGTTATTTTAAAGTAGATTCATATAATAAAGTAATTCAGCATAAGCACTCCACAATACGGTGTGGTCCTGAAGGAATTCCATGCACACAATCTAACCAACCTCTGCATGGATGTTCTCTATCCTCAGGTAGCTGGCAAATCTATTAGCATCCAGTGCTTCGCTTCCTCCTCCAAACACTTTGAGCAGTGTTTCCATGGAAATCTTTTCAGGATTTGCATTTTGGGGGATTTCTTCTTCCTTCTGGTACCTCTCATCTTTCTCCTCTCTTGTCACGTCCTTGGCCTCGGGAAATTCCTCATTGGGACTCACCGTGGAGATGGAGGTCTGTCAAATCAAATGACGTTAAGCCACACTGGAGTGCTTCCAACAATAGAAATATTTTACCAACCTGTTCATTACATGAGAACTGTATACAGGGAGGCCAGTGCTTATCACAAACCCACTAAGCAAACTGTAGAAGGAAATGTACTTGTTACATTCAAAACCAGTGTCAAAATCCTAGAGCACTTTAGCTCATATATCCAGAGGTCCAGTGTGAGATGTGCTCCTTTCATCTTAACCAGTCCTCATGATCAGGCACCCTACATGACCAGGTACATAACATTCCTCATAAAGGTACAAAGAAATAAATCAGTTTAATTGATTCCCAACATCTATAGATGATAAAATTACTGTTTGAAATGGATTTCAATTGAGGTTATGGCAAGTTAATTTCCAAAGTCAGGTTGGGATTATTATTGATGCTTTCCAAAATTTAGTCAAGAGACCTGACTTCAGATGCTCTCATTTCATGTATAGCTAAGACAATGTTGCCTCTGTAACAATATCTTAAATACTGAAAGTCATAAAAGTAATTGTATCTCTTGATTTCATAGGTACAGATTAGGAATGATCCTGAATATTTGTGGATAAAAAGTTTTGAATATAGAAGTTAATTCAGTAGAAATATATGATTTATAATTCCCAAAGTGGGGAAATAATGACACAAATCAGAGTTTTGTGATAAGACCCAGTTCTGTTGTGAAAACTGTGGTTTGGAAGGTTACCTACCCTAACAAGAATGCATTCACAGAATACATTCTAAAAATCCCAGAAAACATAGTATCATTTTGTTATGTGACTACTTACCAATAAAATAAAGGGCACATTATATTACAGTATCAACAATGGAGTAAATTCGGTGATTTCCTTATTCTTCAGAATTTCTGCAGTAAATTTGTAAATATAGGGACACCCGAGTATTTTTGCTAATGAAAAAAATAATCAGTATTTACTTACTCATCATAGAGAAATATATAGTTTTGAATTTTGGTTGACCAGATATCTGAGAACACATGGATTCCGATTTTCCTTTACCAGTAGAAATGGGGAACTTATAATTTAAGAGAGTGCCGATGTCTTTAAATACTCAATGCAGATGATTCATTAATTGTTAGCTAAGCGCTTTCTAAATAAATGTGTCATGCCATACATAACAGCATGAGGGCAATAAATTAAGCCTTTGGCAGTTATGTGTCCCCACTGAGATTTTGGAGGGACTGTTATCAGAGCTGCTCTTAGGACTGGAGAGGGAGGGGGNAATAAAAAAAGATTAAAAAAAGAAGTAAAAAAATACCAAAGAAGCCATCGCTTTCCACAGAGGGTCTGGGCCTCATTGGATAAAAGCAGAATGCCAATAAAGATACAGAAGGGAGAATAAAATGTGGGGCGGGATTTCCAGTTGTCATAATAGTATAGGCAGAAGGTAAAAGCAGAGATTTGACAGAATGTCTTGACGGTGCATAGAGGTTGATTGGAACTGATTTCTGAGGGAGGTCTTTGCAGACTCCAGGGATGTGGTTGCCCAAGAAGCTAGAACACATTTGGAAAGGTCTCAGGAATGAACGGGATGAAAGAATGGCATGATTGGGATAGAACACTATTCAGGAATGAGTGGGAGTGAGTGAGGTGGGCAATTCTTGTGTTTCTGAAGTTGCTTAGGGTTCATTCCATGTCTGGAACAATCCCTGAAGGCTGAAGAGAGAAATGTCCAACCTCCACAGTCATCTTTGGTTTCTGCTGCATAATAGTTTAGTTCCTAAACAATATCCCTGTATGTCAAGAGAGCTCTTGAGAGCAGCTCTCAGGTGAAGCTACCTTCCTGGGTAGGAACACCAACATGAGGTAGTGAGCGAGTCAGGGACAACAGGAATGCAGGCCATTTACTGTAGGTGGCTTGGTGCTACCTACCATAGCAAGTGCATGTTGCTTTAGTAATGGCTTTGGCACAGCCTCCCACTCTCTGGTCTTTCTTACTCTGGGCAGAATTATTTGTCCCTCTGCTTGCCTCTTTGCTCCTATAGCTGACACTCCATTTCTTAACCACTGCCTGTCTTCTTTTCTAACTATGTTCACAAATACTGAACATTTGCTATGTGCAGCTACTTTGGAGAAACCAAGACTGACTTGATTAGACTCCAAATGGAGATAATCTGGCCACAGGAGTCAATGGATGGGAAAAGCCCTGCATGAATCACTACATCTCCTTTCTTCCGTCATTTCTACTCTTTCTTTTAGTCTGTGCTCCAAAGAGCAGCCAGGGGGACTCTGAGATGATCTAAGACGGGTGATTGTGCTCTTCCAACGACATCATCTCTCAAAGGGCAAAGCTGAGCTAGGCTCTCCCCTCAGCCCTTACTATCCAGTTCTGCCAACCCATGGAAGTGGGAGAGACAAAGGCTGAAATAAATTACCTTATGAGAAGAACCTTGTGGCAGAGAGAAAGGCTGGGAACTCTCCCGCTAAAGTGAGCTGGTATTGTCTGGAGACACTGGCACAGGTTCAAAGGGGCCTCAGAGTATCTAAAGGTAACCTGTGACTCTTAATAAACTCCATGTGTGGTAGTTTGAATAACAATGCCCTTCACAGGTCCATGTGGTTGAATGCTTGATCATCAGGGAGAGGCACTACTTGAGAAGAATTAGAAGGTGTGGCCTTGTTGGAGGAAGTGTGCCGCTAAGCATGGGCTTTCAAGTTTCTAAAGCCCAAACCAGGACCAATGTCATTTCTTTTCCTGTTGCCTGAAATTCCAGATGTAGAACTCAGTTGCATCTGCAGCACTATACTTGACTGCTTGCCACCATCCTTCCCACCATGCTGTTAAAGTACCAAACCTCTGACACTGTAAACGAGCTCCCAATTAAATATTTTCTTTCATAAAAATTGCCTTGGTCATGGTGCCTTTTCATAGCAATAGAACAGTGACCATAGCACCATGTATCAGGAGCATGTGCAGAAAGCCCATGATACACAAATCATTCACAAAGCCCACCATGAAAAATAAAAGACAAACCTCTTGTACAACGAACTGTTGAGTTTCAACCTTTCTCTCCTCTATAATCACTATCCTTTCTTTGAAAGTGCACTGTTTCTCAATAGGTAATATTTTTTCTGCTATGACTGTGTGTTCATGCTCAGTTCTTTATTATGGAAACCCAGATATCTTGGTGAATGTCCACTTCACCAAAATATCATCCAATATCATTGATGGTATGGCTGTTTTTTTTAAAGCCTATAAGGTCCAGCTTTATCTCAACACATTTGTATTTACTGTTGTCTTCTCCTAACTGCCCCCATCTCAGGGCCTTGTCAGGCTCTCTTCTTCCACACCTATAGGTTTTTTTGTCAACTTGACACAACTGTAGATATATGTAGAAAGAGAAAACCTTGATTGAGGAAATCCCTCCATAAGATCATCTGTACACAAAATCTACAGGGAATTTTCAAATTTTTATTGTTGATTGATGTGGGAGGGCTCCAGCCCATTGTGGATGATGCTAGGGGTACTAGGGTGTACAAGAATGAAAACTGAGGAAGCTAGGGGGAGCAAGCCAGTAAGCACACTCCTCCATCACTGTTGCTTTGGTTCCTGCCCTGAGTTCCTGTCTTGACTTTCCTCAGTGATGGACTATGAACTGAGAGTTGTGAGCTGAATGAACAATTTCTTCTCTAAGGTGCTCTTTGTTTTTTGTCTGGTTGTTTGTTTGTTTTGCTTTTGCTTGTTTGGTTGGATTTGTTCTTGTTTTTATTTTAGTAAGAATACTTCACAAAGAAGAATGTATTTATCCAAACTCTTGTACCTCCCCCACATGAACTGCCATGTTTTTGTTAGTCTTTACGTTTAAAGTTACCATATGACAGGTCTGTATTTTGCTTGTTTAGTTATTAACTATCACCATCCTACCAGAATGGTTTTATTCATTGCTATAACCTGGGTACAGGGGCCCCCAGGAAACACAACTGCTCATTAAACATTTGTGGAAACAATGATATTTCTGCATCCTATATGGGCTCATCCTGCTGAGAAGTTCAAGGTATAATTGTGCCCCACTAAGAAAGTCCTTAGTGCCATCAGGGGAAGACTTCACATAACCTTGACAATAGGTTCCTGAGATCTTGAAGAATGGATAAGCTGCCAACCCTCTGAGGTATAAGCAAAGGATATCCAGAAGAAAGTCAAGACCAAAGGCAAAGAGACAGGGAGAAGGCACAATTGCCTCTTGAGACTGAGGTCCCACAGAGCCTGCACAGCTGTGGGCTCTATGGGGTCCCAGAGGGGAGGATGGAAGTGTATGCAAGTCCCCATTCCAAACCCAGAAGTTATCTCTAATAGATGACTGTTCCCAAATGAAAAATTAGTTTTCCCCAAGGGAGTCATACTGTGTATAGAAAACCACACTTAAGTCCAGGTGCCTCCATGCCCACCAGTAGATGACCAACACAAAATGAACCTAATAGTGTCTTTGGAGGCCTTTTTAGTCTCATATAATATTTTGTCTGGGATTTTATTTTTCTTAAACTTGACAGGTCCTTTGCATATATATTTTGGTTTGAGTTTTATGTTTTTATGTGATTTCTGTATATCTCTGCATCTATATATGTAGACAAATGCTCACGACCCTCCAACATCCTACCATAGACAAGTGCCCACTGCCCACCAACATGCCCCTATACAGTCCTCTGGGTCTAAGTGAAAGATGGCTTTGCAGAAATTTTCACCTTACCCTGTGAGCAAGATGGACATCAGAGGGGACAGGTTGAATAGAGAATGGCAGCCACCATCTGTGATCAGGGAAATTCTCTGTCCCTGGGACAGTCATTTCACTGAGACCTCAGGGAAGGCTGCAGTTCAGGATTAGTTATAAAGTCAGTATAGTTTAAAGGAAGCACAATCTATACAGGGATATAGAGAAACCACTGTGAAAATAAATGCAATTCTCAGAACAGGTGGCCATACCTAAGTTACTTAGGTGGAAAAAATTCTGAAATTTTCGACTCTAGAAAAGACCAATACCCCTTGCTTGTATATTTGCTATCATGTAACTGTTGAATCCTTAGCTCTTGAATCATTAGCTCCATATGCATTTGGAGATCCCCCTGTTATCTTATTGGTTACCAGTCTGTCCTCGCCCTAGCCTGGTTCTTAACGTCAAACTGTGGTTTCAAATGTAATAGAGCCTGTCTCTTCCCACAGGTGAAAGTCGTTAAGGGTCTGCTAGTTTGTCTCTCCTTTGACAAATATATTAAAAGAAAATAACCATGGCTGTAATTCTGTGGGGTCTGTACAACAGCCTTCTGCTACTGTGCCCACAAAGAGCACAGAAATCCCATCAGAATTCTGCCCCTGTGAGAACAGATGGGCAACCAAAAGTCAGAAAAAGATCAAGTGGGCACCAAGGAAGCATGTTACCGTGTACTGATGGGAGGCCTGTCAATCTGAAAATCCCAGGGAATACACGTCACTCAGAAATCATAGGTACGATGGCTTCCAAACTAGCTAGAAAGTTTCTGTGCAGATTGAGGAAAATGATGCAAATGTCTGTGGTTTTGAGGTGTCAAAAGTCGTAATAATGAGGATAACGTCTGAAGTCAGAGTTTGCTTCAGATACATTTTTCACATACTCTAAAACACTTGGGTCAGGTTAATAATGTGTTTCCTTTTGTTTATCATTATCGACACTGCTGTCAAAATGCAGTCTAGTCTGCTCCTTTTAGAGCAAACTTCAACCCCACCAAGGGACTTTGAACAGATGCTAATTTCACTACAAATGTATATGGAGGAATTTGAGTTTCCCAATTTTAATGCAATTGAGGAAGGTTTACTGGAAGACCTGGTACATGTAAAACATTGTGCTGGAAACCTGGAAAAATATGATGAAGAAATGAAGCGAGTTCCTACTATCGTGAGTTTTGATTCTTCTGGTGTTTTCACTTCCACCCAGAACCCACAGCAGGTGTATTGGTGCCATTTAATTACCTTTTCTGTGGTCAGCACAGGAGTTTCAACCTGCCGGAAGATGTGAGTTCCCACAGCCACACTGAGGGCCCGGTAGACCCCTTCCCTAGTGTCCGGATGGCACGCAAAATACAGCAACATCTGAGTGTAGTCCAGCTGGGGTGGATCTTTCTCACAGTCAGCAAACAGCCTAAAGAAGAACTGTCACACACACACAGTTTTTAACTGGAGAGAAAACAGATTGACTGTGGTAGTGAAGAGGCAGACAGGGTAATGATGAACGGCGACTCCAGGTAAGTCAGAGCTAGATTTACTGAAGTGTGTGACAGCAAGTGGGTATTATATCAGGCCACTCACTAACTCCGTAACGATTACTACAAGATGCAAAATAACACTATTTAGTTGCTTCAGCCATTCAACAAATGATTATTGAGTACCTTAATACACTAGACGTGGGCTTTTTAAGTCTTTAAAAGCAGATACCAGCTCATGAGGAGCTAATTTTGCTATGGAACAGTGTCTGCCGGACATGACATGGATGCACTCCTGATCTCACTGCATCTGTGGTTGCCTGCACAAGAGTTATGCGAGAGTGGGCTCATCAGCATGTCACCCTGGAAGGGAGGGGTAAGGCCTCATTTATCATTCTCTGAAGGGCTTATTGACAGTTAATCAGTTGAGGGTGGCAGGGGAAGTATGCTTGTCCCTTCAGTGGTATAATTACGCAGATTGTCCATGGTCCAGTAAAGACCCTTCCCCCCATGCTCATGTAGACAACCCTATTTAAATTCCGTGGGTTGTATATTCAAAAAAGACATCAAAATAGGAGGTAAGATGCTGACTCACTGGAAAGAAAAGGAATTTCAGGAGGGAGAAGAGAGTAAAAGGAGATAAGATAATAAGGGCTGCAAAGACTAATATTCATTACAGTTATATATGTATATATATATATATATGAATGAAACTATCAAAGAGTAAAAAAGTTACATAAACACAAACAAACAGTAGGCCCATAGGAAAGACTATCTAAATAATATTGTAGGGACTTCACAGTTTGGGACCAGTAGCATTTTATGAACACTGAGATGTTAAGAGTGGTGCTGAGAATACCCAAGGATGTGCGCCTGCGTGTGTGTGCGTGCGTGTGTGTTTGTGTGCATGAGTGCGTGTGTGCAAACAGCACTCAGATCATCTTTTCTGCTCTGCGGACACCACACAGCATGTGTACATGTCTTCACTCACTTACCCTGTCAGCCATCTTCGCCCATGCAGATATCTATTTCTGATTCCACAGTGTCTTTTCCTCCGTGAATTTTCTACCAGGATGTTAGAGCTACACCCTTCTTTGTTTCTAAAGTCATTGGTACATGTTCCATGTTTCTAAGTTTGACTGCTGAATAAAAAGCTATGAACACTGTCCGGGATTGACATTTCTAACATCTTCTAGCTTTTACAAAAACTATTTTTCATGTGACATGATGGGCAAGCAGCAGCATCCCTGCCAAGTACTGAGGATCCAGCTTGTATCACTGAGAGATGTGTTCATACAGTCATGTGGAAACCGCCTTCCCAGGGCTTTGTATGAGGGACAAGACATGCCTTGAATCCTCGCATCAGGATGAAGAGGCAGGCAGATATCTGTGAGTTCAAAATCACCTTTCCAGCTAGGTCTACATAATGATAACTTTGTCCCCATAAAGGAAACGATTCATGGGGTAATTTATCTCAATCCTCCAGTTTCACATTAAAAGCATCAACAATCAACTAGTAACCCTGATGGTCAAGCACATATCTTGGACCTTGTTGGTAACTCCATGGCTCCTCCTTCAACTTCTCTCCTGCTATCATGTAGCAGAAATGCTTAGTGCAAGAGAAACAGAGTTGAGTTACAGGTAACTAAGGGATGCTGAGAGTGGGATAAATAGCCTACCCTAGGAAAGAGCACACTGATTGCTTATCCAAAACCAAATGGTCAGTCCTGAAAACATATAATATTATGCAAACTGAGAAGTTTATATTTATAAATATATATGTGTAGCAACAATTAATGAAAAAGACTATGAATTTGAAAGAGATCAAGGAGAGGGTATGGAAAGAGGAAAGGGAAGGTGATGTAGGAGGGTCTTCTATCTATCTGTTGCTTTCATTGGTTAATTAAT
>LOEQ01005691.1:73670-85664 GCA_001685075.1 Bramus lutescens
GCAGTGTTTAAATGAATACAATTTGTGTGTTGTTATTTCGGGTGTTAAGCTAGCGGTGCAGGAGCCAGGCGGGACGAAAAACAGCCGGCCGCTCCTTACTACAGGAAGGGAAAATGATATAATTATGATATCAAAAGTAAAGAAAAACTTTTAAAAATTGAGTCCAATTGAAGGGAATTGCTTACTTAAATATTAGAAAGGAGTTATAGCTAATTTTGTACTGCAATTTTGAGCTTATGACTAACTAGAAACTGAACCATCAATATATGAGAATGAATTTGGTGTGATATCTAAATCTACAAGTCAGATTTTCTACTATATTACTGAATGTGTCTACCCTTGAATTTATTTTTATGTAAACACTCAATCATTTATATAGAAGTCAGAGTGGCCTTCAGATTTTGAGGTTTTGCATCTATGTATCTACGTGGCCTCAGAGATTGCAGTAGATTTTAATGCTATTATTGATGTCATACTGAGGACAGCAAGCTACTTATGGACATGGACAACATTGTATGTACATCTCACTGTGTTTAACATAATCAAAGAAAGTGGACAAAGCAAATACTTGCAAAATGATAGAATCTTTTCCCCCAATTTTAGAACTGGAAGAATGCTTATGAGTTTTAAAATTGGGAGAATGACTTATTATGATAGACGGGAAACAAAACAAAAAACAACTGAAATCCAAGCAAGTCCAGGGAAAGTTTTCAATAATCACATAGGTAATAGAAAATTTTGGCCCCGTAGAATTTCTCTACAGGGATTGGTTCTCTGAATGAGTATCAAAGTTTCGACTTTGGGGAAACAACAAAAGGATCTAAGAAGCAAGGGCAGAATTGGGAAAATTCCTCAACTCGAGTGGAAGAACAGGAGGAAAATGACTACTGCCACATACTCACCTGCTGCATAAAAAATGACCTGATTAACATCTGTGCGGTGGTTTCCACCTGTAAGCCCTGTGCTTGGAAGGCTGAATTTGAGTTACAGAATGATAATCATCTCTAAAATCAATAATAACAACACAAAGAATTTTACTGGTTACCTCTATAAGATGTTCCTGCCTGTTGAAGGGCAATGCTTCAAGGGGATTTTCTGTAAATTTTACATTTTCATCTCCTGGAAACCACAAAGCAGCCTACAAGCAAACAAAAACTATTTACATATAATGAAAATCCTTAACACATTGTGAAAAGATGTAATTGTTCCTCTTAAAGCCCAAATGTGAGACAATATTGTTCTACTCTCTACCCAGTGGTTTCTAAAATATAGGCTAGAGAAGACACAGAGAGTCTGGAGAAAAAAATAGATGCATTTGCATTTCTTTTAATCTCATCCTTTGCCATTTTTATTTCCATATGTGGTAAAGAATTTGTTAGTGCTATCATACCAATGTGTATTACACAAATAAAGGTCAACACAGTAGGGGTTCAGCTATGTTTAGTGTTTGGAGTGTGAAAATCACTTGGAAGTTATGACCTCATCTTAAGTTCTTGCTGGCTATACTTTGGAGGGGTCTGTGTGTTGATAACAGTAGCCCTCATTTCCTATATCCTGGTCATATCTTCAGACTGTCTTCCTATTCCATTTGGGAATGCCTCCACCATCTTTCCTTTTGTTCCAATTTCACCGCTACTATTCTATAGCCATATGACCTCTGCCATGTGTCAGCCACTCAGCTTTTTTGGTTTTGTTTCCAGCCTCCTTCTTACTTCTTTCAGCCTTTTTATGTGACCCAATTGAATTGCTCAGACCTTTGAATGACGCTACACCAGTCTCTGCTCAGATTCGGTGTCTGATCTTAGTCTTTAGATCAGATTGTCCTTTGTGTCTAAGGTGACTTCTATCCTCCTTTTCACTCATGAAAATCAATGCTTCTTTCTAGACCAGGCTTAGATCACACAACCACAGAGAGGATCCTCTAATCTGTCTCCTTTAAGCATCGCCCTGACCTGACCCTATTATACCTCAACCTTCTTCCACTTTATTTGAGTTAACATTCATGTCTACCACTTAACACCATACAATAAATGTTGAGTTGCTAGAGTATATACTGAGAAGCTAGAATTTTTATATCTAATTTTATATCTAATAAGCTCTTCACACACAGACACACACACACACACACACACACACACACACACGTACCGAGAATTACTACATTGTCTATGTTCCAAGCTTTCTTTTTTTCTTCCAAGAATTGATTGTACTTTCTGAAATAGTTAATGGTAACCAGGAGTTTCCTGTAGATGTGAAGCATGGATTTTCTTTCTATGCTGAAAAGGAGATACTTCTACAACTAATAGAAATAAAAAATACTATATCTGACAGGAAAATATTCTCGATTACATTATTAGTAAGTTACTCTGTGGAGGAAATACAAATGAACTTAAAGATGCAGCAACAAAAACTATACTAAAATAACTCAAAAGTCTAAGCCATAAAATTTTGGTGGTGTGAAATTTTAAGTTTTAAGCTATTGTGTCTGAATGTGGTTCAGCTGGAGGAGCAACATTCAGTTAACTGTATTGCTTTACTGGATTAATAGGGGCTAAAGAACACAACAGCAACCTGAAATGTGATGTGTCATTAGTGAGCTGGGCCCTTGTTAGGACAAAAGGTTCTGGTATTACTGGTCTACCTGCTTATATTGTTCAAAAGTGATGGTGCCTGTCTGTGCTTCGTCCATGGCCTTAAACCTCTGCAGAGTCTCCAGGAGCTCCTCCTCCAGGGGGATGGGCCAGGGCATTGCTGTGACCATCAAGAACTTCCTCCAGTCCACGAACTCTGAGTTTACTGTTAATAAAGAAGTTATCTCCTGCAACTGAAAGAACACAGGTATATCTCACTGTAGTGTTTGTGGGAATAACTTGAAGCTCTTCCCACTAAGGCTTTCAGAGTTTGGTTCCACGGGAAAAGGGATTTTTCATAGGCAGGCAGAGCCATTTCTGGCTTGGCTTTACTTTCATTTTCTATTCTAACAACTGATCCACATCAGTCAATAACTAGCAAGGTTTTTATTTATTCTTTGCTACCTTGACATTTATGTTTTTTGTTTACTGTTACTCATTTGATTCACTCTTGGGATTTCTGTTAACCTGTGCCTTCACCAGTGGAAGGTTAAAGACAGGGAACATCACAAACAAACAAGGCAGTGCACTGTAACTATTGTGTTTCCTAGGGCATCTATGAGACTATGATGAGAAACAAGGACTCTCAAAATCATCTACTGCTTCTTACTAAGACAGTTGCAAGCTGATAGGAATTTGGTTGACTTTCTCAGTTCCTGAAATGTGTCAGGGTTTGGTCATCAATCTGTCTTACTTTCAAGTTCCTTCACTCATTTAAATTTCATAGATTTCTTGCTAGTGCCACCAACTGTGTTAGTATTAGTTCTCTTAGAACTATTGACAGATGAAGTAAGGCCAGCATTAAAGGCTTTTAGAGCCTAAGCAAAGCAGATGCTTACATCAGGTTGGGTGAGGTGCATCCAGCTGCTCGGAAAGTTATTTGTTCCAAGGTTCAGGGTCACCAAATCAAGCAGAATGTCAGCGAATGCTTTATTTCCTATGATGCCTACAACACAAGGAAATATTTATTTGTTGAATTTCTTAATTATTTAGCACTGTAACGTATACTTTAGAAAGTGGCTAATTTAAAAACATTTAAAAAAATCCTGATGTACTTGTTATCTCTCCAAAGAGTCTCCTCTGTGTTCCAGGAAAACAAACAAACATTCCTGGTTGAGAAAATATTAAAAATGCATAATCCTTAGATCAAAATCTTCTTTGACGTTTTGTTCCAAGTGGCTTGAATTTTTAAGAGCCATGATAACTTTTGCAATCTCCAGTAGAACACAGAGGTAAAACAGTTCGTTGTTCAAATACATGCAAACAAGATGGCACAACAAAGGTAGCACCCATTTCTCTGTTTGTCCTCCAGTTAGCAATTGCTTGCTTTTCTAACTGCAGGGAGGTTTGGATGGCTATTGAATGAGTTCAATGAGATTACAGGTTCTGAGTAACTCTAAAATACTACTAAATATCCAGCTGCCTTGCTTCTGTCCACTAATCTACTTTAGTATGTCTACAAGACACAGCTTCTTAGATCTTATTCCAAGTTGCATGCACATGCATTAAAAATAGGGAAACAAAATAAATAAATGTAAACAACAACAAAAGCATTTGGCTAACACACAGAGCCAAGGTACCTTCTAGAATTATGGGAGACCAGTTATACACATCTAAGTATTTGTCAGGTACACTGTATAGAGCTATTCTTTTTCAGGAGTAACAGAGGTGAATTAGACATAGCATTCTAATGTTTCCTTTTATGTCTGAGTTTTCATCATATCACTGAGTCCACACGAAACCACACTGCTTCTTCCAACCCCTAGGAAAATGCAGTTATCCCTTTGAAATGTCGATGTTTCAAACCACATGTATTTTTTAAGACTTGTAAGGCAATACAATGATTAGCAGGAGTTCATCCTTATTCTTTTGGTATAATTAAACATCCACAGGTAATTCAGAGATGAACTTTATATTATTTTGATTTCACAGAAGCATCTAATATTAGTCATGAGAACATTTTCCAGGGTAAAATGTTTCCTTGTAAATAAAAGTTTATATGATGCCACACTGAGTTTCAGATATTATAAATAAATCAAACATGTTCTTTAAGATGGAATCACAAATAAAATCTATTAAACTGCCAAGAGAAGCAAAGCACTTAAAATTCTAGCCTTTGTATAATATGTTCTAGTGGCAACATTAGGAAACAAAATGTTGCAAAATTTGCTATTTTTGGTTCACATAGGATTTGTTCACATGGCCATATTAGTATGAAGTGTGAAAGCCATCTTAACATTTGACCTTGTTACTCAGCTGACCAAGGCATTTAGGCATATGATCCTTTCAGACACCATCGATAACAGTTTCAATGACAACATTTGTTCAGAGATAAATTTAAAAAGAATTCCATCAGTTTGGCATGGTGAGTACTCAAGGCAACTAGACTTTAGAAGTATCCAGGAACCAGAGTCAGTTGTCCGGCAAGTCTGAGCAAGCGAAGAACATCAGTCTACTCAGCCTTCAAGAAAATGCTGCTTAGGAGAGTACTAGTCTTCACCTCAGGAATTGAAATAAAACCATGCAAACATAGAACAGAAGCAAAACAAAAATGGTTTTGAATTTTTTTTTTTTGCTTTTGCTTTGTATCTCTTTGTATATTTGGAAAATGCCAAGTGTCTTTTGCCTCTGAGGCAAAAACTGGTTGCTACTTTATTTTTGAAGGTTATTTCTTTAATTTTGTTGTGATCAGTAACAAAGCCAACATAAGTTGAATCACTCATCACTTTCATCTTGGCTTTCTGAAATTGAGGACCTGTCCAGATCAGGCCCCACGTGAGCAGCTGAGGATTGTGTTCTTGTAGTCCACAAATGGATAGCTTTCCTAGGGTCAAAGCTGCTGATGTCTGGAGAGTTCAGCTGAATGATGAGTATGTCTGTCAAGCTCTCAGCCTTGGTTTTCTCATCCATGTGTGAGTGGGAGCGTTTCATCTGACTACATCCGCGTTCCGGTTCTGCTGAACTTGCAGGGAGGGACAGAACTAAGTCAACGAGCGTCAGGATATTTGGATATTTATGTGAGTAAATGGAATTTACAAAATCCCACGTCAGCTTCCGAACATTCTGAAATCTAGGAGGCAAGAGAAAGGACAGGAAAGATTGAGAGACCTAGCCTTTACCCAGCTACTGATCCACGTCACTTTCTTCAGTTTGCTTACTGTTCACCTGGCATATATTTCTAATTTTAACATGCTCCACTCGGTATCTACTTCGTCAGTTTTCACGTTGGCAGCTTCTAGAACTGGTTCATAATGTGAAATCAGAATGGATATCTCTTTTTCTCCAAATTCTGCAATCGATACAGATAAACAAAAATGTCACATACCCAAAATAACATCATGCAGTCACAGAACAGTGAGTTCAGAGTCATTGGTGCCTATGAGTTACCTTGATTTATCTTTGTGGGCCACAGTTTAAAGCTTCCAATCATGGTTGCTCTCACCACATCTAGGCTGGCATCTCTGAAACAGTCTTTCAGCCTCTTGATAAGATGTGTTAAAACCACCTTTCTTACGGTGGAGATGTTTTCTTTCCCCTTGAGGCAGTTACCATGAAAGTGTGTGGCTGAATCCACCCTGCGTTCTTTTGGCCCTGGTCTGGAAGAAGATCACCCAAATAAAGAATTAAATGGAGGCCCACCTGCAAAAGAATTCCCCTTGTCAAACTGTCTTCCTTGACAGACCCTCAGATGTTCTCAACCTGTCACCTTGATTGATATATCTGGAGCATTTTCAGTGTTGACTCCAAGGTAGTAAATATATCTGCAATTGAAGAATTTCTGTTCTGACTGGCACGGGACAGAACGCTAAGGACACTAATGATGTCCATCAAGAAATGAGCAAATTTGATGATATCAGCTTGGAGAAGAAGATCTAGAAGTTCATTGGCTTTCTGTTGGTTGGTATCATTTTTGCCTTCATCTGCCTGTAACACAAGTTTGGAATGATATGGTAGATATTTCTCCATCTCAAAAACCTTAATCCAAGGAATTCTATAAGATTACCTTTTCATGTTCCAGAAAACATATTTCAAAATTACTTACTGAATGCAGTTGCTGAACAATTGCTGGGTATCCTTTTAGAAAGTTCTGGAGGGCAGCCTGTAGTTCATGAAGCCACTGTCTGCCTTTTATTTGAGAAGGCATTACAGGTCTAAGGTGGAGGTCTCTGAAGGCAGTTATGAGAGAATTCCTCAGAAGCGGAGAGTGGTGGTAGAAATGGTAAATACTGGTAAGGAGGTCCGTGAGGTCATGGTACAGAGGGATACTCTGGAACACTGTTTTGTAAGCCAGTTCTAGGTGATGTGCAAAGCAATACACACTTTGCACACACGGCTGTATTTCTTTCAAAAGCAGGGCCACTCTGCTCTCTCCCTCCGTTCGAGGGGAATCATTGCTTCCAAAACCAACTAATTTCTTTGCCCAGTCTTGGCTTGACAGCCTAAGTTGAAGATTCATCTCTAGAGTTTTCTCAATAATAGTTTTTATTGTCAAGGGGTTCTTCTGTTCTGTTGACTGTACCCCAACAATCTGACATTGCACTTTTCCTGCATGTGCAAATTGAACATAGACCATTGTGACTTCCTCGGCTAAACTGTCTATACTTCCATCACTGATGACCGAGAAAAATTTACTTTTTTCTAGTTTTTCTCTTAGATTTTTTCTTTCTACTTCAGCAATGTAATATGTGAATGTTCTTGCTGATTTATTAGTTCTGAAGACTGGGCCTATGTCGACACCCTTCATATCATCCAGCTTACACATCCAAAGAAAGTCTTTGAGGGGCCGTCCAGTCTTTGCTAGGGCATGGCATGATCTAAATAAGTTCTCTAGTCTCCCAAGAGTCACTTTGCTCATGGTCCTTACCATTAGCTCAGTGGCAGCTCTGTTCACTGCAGAACCACTTGTCGCTTCCATCAGAGATGCTTTGGTATGGGCTTCACTGAGGTGGTGGGCACTGAGAAATTCAGCCCTGAAGTTGTCTGTGCCGTAGAAAAAACTCACTTGACTTCCCCCCAGCTTCACCCCGTGCTTGCGACACAGGGCACAGAACATAATGTTTAATAGCTCATCGTATACAAGCCAAGGGTACTTTTTGAGCCAGATTTTCAAAAACTGATGGTTTCTTTCTGGTAGGTAGTAGTCAAGTTTTCGTGACTTTTTCTGCTTTTTGGTGACTTCAGTCACAGCATCTGGAGAGTCTTTGCCTTTAAAAAAACCTCCACATCGTTACTGAAGAACTCCTCCCACCCACATCTGCCTCTTAAATATATATACTCTTCTCATGCAATATATATACATATGTGTAATATAAATACATATATATATACATATGTATATATATGTCTATATTTGTATGTATACATGCAGTTGGTATTCCTCATGTGCATATTTTGTTCTTGGACTAGCTGTAATCATTACACACCAATTCTCCTTTGTTTTGCACTCATGGGTGCTTTCCTAGATTTCATATTCTGTCTCATAATTAACCTACTGATTTATATTATATTTTCTTTGTCTTTTCAAGTCAGATTCTAAACTCTACCATAGCAAGTAGTTTTTTTCTAATTATGTTTTTAAAATTTTTAGCTATTACTTACTTTCCTCTTTCCCTATCCATTCTCTTGTGGTGGGTTGAATAAGAACGACCTATAAGCTCTTATATTTGAATGCTCAGTCATCAGTGAGTGGCCCTACTTGAGAAGGATTGGGAGATGAGGCCTTGTTTAGAGGAAGCTTGCCATTGGGAGTGGGCTTTGAGGTTTCAGAGACCTAAGCCAAGTCCAGTATCACTCTCTTTCTGTGACCTGAGAATCTATATGTAGAACTCTCAACTATTTCTCTAGAACCATGTCTGCCCCACTGCCGCCAGGCTCCCTGCCATGTTGAAAACGAACTAAATCTATGAAATTTTAAGCAAACCCCAATTAAATGCTTTCTTATACAAGTGTTGCCATGGACATAGTGTCTCTTCACAACAATGGAACAGTGACCAAAACATCAATCTTGCTGTTTCATTATTGTAGGAAAATTGTCTTCCCCTATTTATTATATTCATAAAAAAGATAAATTTTATCTGTGGACATACTTTTATTCCAATGTTTCTAGAGTTTATATATGGAGGTATGCATGTGTCTGTTTGTCAAATACCATTTGCTATTTAGTTTTAAATTCTTAGCCGGAATGTAATCTTTGACTTTGAGGATATATTGAAGACTGTGTTATGATATTCACCTTACTTGGATCCCTTTAGAAATAAATTATCAATGACTTATAATTTTCAAAAGTTCACCTTTAACTACTCAAGTGCCTCTAAATGGTTTTGTTAGTCCACTAATCAGATAGTTTCCTCTCAGTCACCATTATTTTGCATGTAAATGTATAGCATAGACAAAATGAATAGCTGCTCCTACTTCAAAATGAAGTCATGTGATAAAAGGGCATCGTGGAGGCTGGGACAATGGCACTTAACTTAAGGGCCTAGAGTCTGCTCCCAGTATCCACAGGTGGCTCACCACTACCTGTGACCACAGTTCCAGGGCTTCTGATGATTGCCTCTGATCTCCACTAGCACCAGGCATGTACATGATGTATTTACACATATTTCATGAAGGCATTCATACACACACACACACACACACTAAATGACAAATTTAAAATACATTGTAAAATTCATTCAAGGGAAAGAGGATAGACTCTGTCTTGCTAGAAGGTAACAGGATTTCAGAGTTGGCTTCTGACAAAGTTGGATTTTTGGTATTTGCTGGTGTCCACATTAATCTTATCCAAATATTGCCATCATGTCTATCCTTAGACACATTGTATGTTTATATACATTGGATGCATAAAGATTTCTCAAGCTATTTGATGAGCTGACACATGCCAGTGCATGTGTTCACACAAGCAAACATATGTACACCTTGATACCCATTGGTCTTGGCAAGGAAACCATAGTCTGTCTATAGAGTGAGTTATCACTTGCTTTCAGTGATATTTTCTGTGGGTTTCTGGAAATACTGGGACTAATTTTCAAAAAGTGAGACTGAGTTTATGTTAAAACCCATTGACTGTCTCTACAGAAAAAGGATGCTTTCCTAATAATTAGGACATTTGGAGAAGTAAAATAAACCTATTTTTGAAAGACAACTTTGTTCACACATAAGATGAACATACTTTCAATTAGCAGAGTCCAAAATTTATATGGCCATAAACATACTGCTTAACAGCTCTGTGATGAAATGTTTGGTTCTGGTGATTATAGATGATGATCCTACACACATATCAGTCCAAATTTACATAGGATACTAACTGGTGGGACTCACTGCAGAAGGCATAGAACTGTAATGATCAAATAGGAAGGCATTCAAGAATTTATGTGAAGAAAATAACGTAAGCATTCATGTGACCAAATAAATTAGGCAAGTACATTTCAGTAACTCATTTGTTCTGATCAAGATCTATGAGGCAGTGAAGGAAAAGGCAGTTCTAAGAGGGACATACTTCACTTCCTAGTTTTCCCTCCCTGGCTAGATAGAAACACAAACTCAGCATCCCCAATACATCTCTACTTAGAAGAATGAACAAAGATTATCTTCCATATGTCAAATGGAGTCAAAGGAGGAGGAAGACAGGAGAAAAGAGTTACCAAGGATGACCACTGCCACACCCCCACACTGCTGGAGTGTCAGTCACTGTAACTCTCCTCCTTGTTTAATTCAGATGAATGCCCTTTAGAGCAAATATCTGACAAACTGGAACATAGCAAGGTCTTTTTGAAGTACCACACACTCCAACAGAGCTCACTCGTCTTCTTGCCAAGCGATAGGCACCACAGGCAATTCTAATCATTTTGGGTTTCATCTGTGGTGATTCTTTTCTTACCTTTAGGTGCCATATCTAAGAACTGATCTCGGAGACTGTCAAGCTGTTCAATCGTCAGGGTGCCATTTTCTTCCTTTTCTACTGGTGGAGGACGGGTCGGTGGGACAGCATCTGGGAAGACTTTTACGTCTCCATTGATGTAGAAGTCTTCTTGGCTTAAATACATCTCATTTTGAATTTTTGTAGATGTTTCAATGTAGTAGCGAGCTACTTCAGTCAATTTCTCTATACTAAAAATGGCAAAATGAACAGGGTGATACCCATTGAAAATTTTATTAGATTAGTAGTTAATTTAATAAGATACACACACACAAAAGCTAACATATTACATGGTAAGTTAGATGATTCTATAGATATTTAAAGATTTTAATTTATCTTAGGCAGGGTACAGATTAATAAAAATAAAAACAACACATACCCTTATTAAGTAGCTAATATAGTTTAGTTTTATGCAAAGCTGAACAAGAAGAGAGTCTATTAAATTTGGTTTTACTAGTATTGAAATATACTTTTCTATGTAACAAAGATTTTATCAAAGGGTAGATTATTTTTCAAAATAAGTTAATATGGCAGATCACAGTGTTCAATAACATTTATTTACTTCTAGAAAAGCAAAAAAAAAATAGCTTTTTTTCTAGCTTTTTGTCAAAGGATTTAATGTTACCCAGGATACACTTGGTAGAATAACCTCCAGTGCATAATGTTCAAAGCTGGATGATATGCCCATGAGCAGCAACAGTTGAGGGCTACCAACTCTCATGGGTCCTAGGTTCTCACCTATAATGTGCTTGCCATAATCCCACGGTAAGTCATGGGGCTGGAGTGTTTTATTTGTAAAATAAAGTCATTAATATTTACTCCCTTTTTAATGATGATTTATAGGAAACCACACAGGTCATGGGTATAAATAGTCAGTGGATAGTTAATGGCCGAATGAAAGGCAATTTACAGGTATCTTAAATATTAGACATAATCAAATGTACCACCACTGTAACGAACAAAAAGATTTTTGCTTGCTCTTATGATGAAAGACTGAACATTGCAAGATGATGCATACATATTCTGTCTTTATATAATGAGCAACAAAACATTCATATGCTGAAACTTTAGAAAGAATGATCAGGTCCTGGCCTTGAAAAGCTGCTCTTGAATTTGACTACTTCTAATGCTCATTGTGAATGTTCATATAAAGGTTGTTAATTCGTGTGTGGTTTAGTGTTCTACTACTGGGGGACACACAAGAAGAGTACCACATGGATCCTGAGTCCATCTGAATAAGGAGTTGTTTCCCTATCCTTGATGAGATTTGGCCAGAACCAGAATATCAAATGACTGTGCACCACCTAGTGGAAGGTTGCTATGAGTAATTTCAATACAGAAGAAAGAAATTGCCAGGATAATAGATTCAGGGTTCAAAGAGATTTGACAGTAACTCTCTCTCTCTCTCCTCTCTCTCTCTCTCTCTCTCTCTCTCTCTCTCTCTCT
>LOEQ01005692.1:16831-41620 GCA_001685075.1 Bramus lutescens
AGGTATCAGTGATATGAATGGTGCTCGGTTAACACCTACCTACTGTGTGCTATCCTTCCCATAGGTATCAGTGACATGAATGGTGCTTGGTTAACACCTACTGTGTGCTATCCTTCCCATAGGTATCAGTGATATGAATGTTGCCTGGCTAACATCTACTGTGTGCTATCCTTCCCATAGGTATCAGTGATATGAATGTTGCCTGGCTAACACCTACTGTGTGCTATCCTTCCCCTGGGTGTCAGTGAAGTGCAAAATCCACTGCTCGTTGCAAGAATGACCTTGGATATTTGGGCTGCATGTTGCCCTGCACTGTGCTGTTCCCTTGGGATTCTGATTCTCTAGCCCAACAACCTGAATTTCCTCACAAGCAGCCCTAGGCAGTGCTTTCGTTGGGCAGCAATCACTTTCTGCAACAATTTAATTGTAGTCTCACAAAGATTTTCGACTACACACATTGACCTAAAAACACTGCTTTCTTACAATCTGTCCCACTCAAAATATTCAGTGGGGCCTTACTTGGGTACAAGAAGCATCACAATTTAAATCAAATTGGATTTGAAGAGTTTCTCTAAGCAGATCCCTAAGGTTTGATGCTGATTGCGTAGATTGTTAACCCAATCTTGTCAACGTGCCTGACGTTGGCCTGACAGCACCACATCCAACCCCTGGCCTTTACCCAGGACACACATCCTGTGCCCAGGTCCAGTCTTTTGACTGGTCTCATCACACTACCCACCCCCCTTTTCTCAGTGCCCAGAACCCATGCATGGTATTGCATCCTGTGTGCTGATTTAGTGTTCTCAGTGTGATCTGTGCCTTGTCTAACCTTGAGGCTTGGTCCCAGCTGGAGATGCTCAGCCCAATCTGGTCCTCTCTCCCAACTTTAGCCTGCCCAGGCTACTACTGTAACCTCCACGCTTTGCCCGCAGCACCCCATCCTCTGCCAGATCCACACTGATGAGTCTCCGAAACCATACCTGCACACATTGCCTACGCCAAACTCATCCTGAGTCACACATCCTGTGCATTGAACCGGTCTGGTTAACACCACCCGTGTCATTCTCGTTCCCATAGACTTGGTAATGGCTGCACACTGTGTTCCTAGTCCAAAGCTGAAGAGTCCCACCTGTACTGTTCCCAACCCCTAAGCCTTGCTTTGGTCACACAGCCTGTAAAGTATACGAGCATGGTCAGGGTCTGAGGCCCCAGCCCACCCATTCCATCTTCATACTTCCAGACAAGCTTAGGTAGGTATCATCGTTTGCAAACCACTTGCTTTGAGTGGTTTAGATGTATCCACTTGTCCCATTTACATGTTTTCTTGCTCAACACTGAATTGAATTGACCCGTTACTCCAATAGGAAATCAACACTATCTGAAGGACTGGCCTACCAATTCCACATACATGATATGAAATGAACCAAGCTTGGGCAACAACAAAAACAACCAAAATTTTCTATTAACAAACATAGCCTAGAATCTCACACCAGACACACAAACAATGAAAGAAGGCTGGATATTATATAAAAGAGAGTTTAAGCTGAAACTGATCTGAAGAAATAAAGACATTACATTCTAAGCAAAGGAATAATTAACCAAGAAATCATCATAACCCTGAACATATATGTGCCAAACTCTGGCACACCTAATTTCATTAAAATTAATATGAGTTTCCAAGACACAAATTAGCATCAACTCACTAATAATAGGGAATTTAAATACCCTACTTTCTCCAGTATAAAGGTCATCTGAACAAAAAAAGAGAACAGAAAAACATCATAATTAAATGGCATAATATACTAAATAGACCTAACATTTACCTACAGGATATTTGTCCCAAACACCAAAGAATACATGTTCTACTCAGCAGTACGTGGAGATTTCCCTAAAAAGACACATCCTGGAACACAAAAAAAAATCTTAAAAAAATTCAGAAAACTTTAAACAGCTTTGTGTCTCATCCCTAATGCAATAAAATGTATAATAAAAAGCTTATGAATCTCTAGTAATTGCACAAATCCACGGAGCTTAAACAGCATGTTTCTAAAAGGTGACCTGATCAAAGAAATTAAGAAAAAAAATTAGTCTTGAAATTAAATATGAAACACAGCACAGTAAAACCTCTGAGACACCTTAAAAGAAGTCTTATGAAAGAAATTTATAGATCTAAGCTCTTATATGAAAAAGAAATTCAGGAAAAACACAAATAAATGAGTTAATGAAGAACACAAATAGATGAGTTAATGATATAACTGAAGAATTTGGAGTGGAGGAAGAAAAAATAGATCTAGTAGACTATGAGAAAAAATAATGATCAGAATAGACATTAGTGAAATAGAAATAAAGACAATTGTACAAAGGATCAATGAATCTAAGATCTGTTCCTTTGGGAAGATAAGCAAAACTGGGAAACTCAGCTCAACTATAAAGGAATTACAGAGAAATTTTTAAAAACTTAGTACTCCATTAATATGGCAGACCTAAAAGAAATGGATGGCTTTTTTGATATGTAGTTTTTACCAAACTTAAGAGTCATGACCTGTGCTCCAAACCAGGTCCAGCCACCTGTCTTAAATAAACTGATTAAAAGAGTCATATTAATACCAAAAATGCTAAGAGAATTTTTTTTTCTGTGTAACTATACTAGGAAGAAGGACAAAGAGATCCAAGGGATCCCAGACCATATTTGGGGTCCTATAGTGAAGTTAAGTTTTACCTACAAGGCAAGAAGCAGAGGTGGCTTCAGTAAGACAATTTAAAGAATCATTGCTTTTCTTATTACTGAGAAACCAGGAACCATGATTCCGGGGAATGTGGCAATTTTCTAATGTATTTTGCCTCTTATTTTTCCTTTTGGTGCTAGCATACATTATTGTACAAAATATTGCGTTCAGTGATGTTTTCACTCATGTACACAATGCATTTCAGTCAGTTTCATGCCTACCCTTAGCCTCTCTTGTCTCCCTTCCTTATTCCCAATGGAACATTTTTATGGGACATAAATCTTTCCAAATACTTTATCTCCTATTAATGATTCAAATCTCTCACATTCATCACTTGGCCGCCAATCATGTATTCATATTTCTTCTGAACTGTTGATCATTTGACTGGTCTGTTAGTCAATGCCTATAAATTCAGTCCAAATCTGTCACCCTAGTCATCACTACTTTTCCCTGTATGATTGATTTCTCTGTATCACTGGTGTTTGGGACCACATCTGAGTGTGATGGTGATGTTGTTTCCTTCCAGCTAAGGCAGTACAATGTTTAGGCTAATATGCAAAGCAAACATGAGCTCTTCTTCCTCAGATGACTTGACACTGGAAAGTGGGTACCCATACCCATACCTAATGAGGCAGAGCTGAGAGAATGGTTGACTTACTTCCTCATGTAATTTACTCATTCACATGCTTGAGTCACCACATGTTAAACACATCCATGAAGTGTGCAATGCAACTGAGGAAACTTTCCAGCTTGATGGATCCAATAGCATCTGGCCCACAAAATGCGCATTGAGTTTCCAAATGCCTTGATTTCCATGGCCTGGTGCTCACTCTCTACTGAGCCCACCAAAGGGCAGGAATTGTTTCTCTATGGCAGCTATTCACAAAGCATTACCTATAGTCCTCTGAGTGCCATTCCATTGGGGTTTAAAGTCACAACCATTTTCACAATAACACTTAAGGATTTACTATAGGTTAAGTATTTTTATTTTCCGGTGTTTATATGTAGAATACTAACGTCCACTGTAGGACTTTAAGGGAGCAACTAAGTCATAATTTGGGATCCTCATAAATGGCATGGGAGCCTTGTAAAATGAAATGATCCGGGACTGAAGAGTCACTTTCTGGTTTACATGGCCATCTGTTTAATATATCTCTCCATGCATTGCAGAGATAGAAAGAGAAAGGAAGCAATCTCCCTTGTATTTTTAGAAGTGTTAGAAATGAATTCCTGTTGCATATGCCAGCCAGTCCTTAGTATTTTCTAATTGAAACCCCAAGGAATGAATGCAATTCTATCTATTGGTTTTCCTTGTGTTGACACTTTCACTAACACTGCAAAGGACCTGTACATTAAAATTCTGTCATTTCTACTATAAGCCAGGCATAGTCACCAAACAACTTAAGCTTCTAGATTGTTAGAGCACTTTTAAAATAATTGCTATTATGGTTGTTTAGATTTGATGTAATATCAAAGAAAATTAGCTGAAATAATCTACAAGGATGATTTTTTCCTCTCTTCTCTAACAACATGGCTTTTAGTGACTGGATTTTCATTATATACATAATCAAAAAAGCATTGCAATTGATTGACAAGAAGCAGATATGATGACATGGTTTTCTTCTACTAAACCATATATTAAAGTGAATACAAATTATTAAATGATTCTTCTACATCTACTAATTTTGTAAGTTTTCTTCATAAAACTACTTATGTTTTAGTAGTCATTTATTATTAAATAAATTAGTACATAACTACTTTTAATTCTCTTATTTTAATTCCCCTAGTTTTAGTATCTAATATATGGAATAAAACATTATATTATCACTTTTACTTCTATTTACACACTCACACGCACACACACACTCCTGAGAGCTAAATATGGTGACTCATATCTGTAATCACAGAACTGGAGTGTGAAGGCAGGAGAATCAGAAATTCACAATAATCCTCAGCATATATATAAATAAATAAATATAAATATGTCATATATTATATATATATATATTTATCTTGAGGTCTGCCTGAGCTGTATTAAAAAATATAACCTCTCTACAAACAAAGAACAGAACTCCTGAGGGATTTCAAAAAAGTAAAGGTAGCAGTTGGAAAGATTATTCAGCCATTAAGAGCACTGGCTGTTCTTCTAGAGAAAGTGAGATATTCAGTTTGAAGAGCCCACATGCTGCTTACAGTCATCTCTAACCCCAGTGCCAGAGGATCCGATGTTCTCCTCTGTCCTCCATGGGCACTGCACACACATGGTTCTCAGATCTGCATGTGGGGAAAACACACACATAAAATAAAATCAAAGTTTAATTTTTTAACATAAGGGCAGATTTTCCACAAAGTAGGAACAATTAACTGATTGCATCTTACCTTCCAAATCTACAGGAACTCATATTGATTTCCAAATCATGGCTACTCGGTCTATTCATACCATCTAGATCCAATAAGATCATCAGTTCCAAATGACAGAGATGCCTGAACTGTATCTGTACCAAGTGAAGAGAATTTTTTTTTCTTATTTAAAGTTTTTGATTGGGGGAACATCTCAGTAAACTCTTAGAAAAACCACCCATATATCTTCTCATATGTCACCTAAATTCTAAGAGCCCTGTCAGGATTCAGTTTTTAGTAGCAATGTTTGTAAGGTACCCCAATTTTTCTGGCTTTTTTGTGTAAAACAGGTCCCAGATTAATGTCTTGTTTGTTTGGTTTGTTTTTTTATGTTTTATCAAAGCAGCCAGCCTTTCCATCTCTATTAACTTTGTCTCTAGAGATCTGAGGATAACAAATGCAAGCCACTAAGAGGGAGTTTCTTTTTTCTCTTTTATTTATTTTTTATTNCTCTCTGTGTGTGTGTACAGGTGCACACATATGCCATAATACAGGAGTAGAGATCAGTGGACAAATTTCAGGAGTTGATTCTTTTCTTCATTCACGTGTGCTCTAGAAATGGTTAGCCTTGTCAGCAAGTGTCTTTTTTTACTGAGCCGTTTAAAGGATCCAAGACATGAATGTTCTTACTACACGGCCCAAAACCCTGGAGCAAATCAGTGTAGTATGTCTGTAAGTCCTGAAGGAGAAGAACGTGAAAATTTTTCTACAGATTAGTAGTAAGACGGAGTTGAAACATTTACGCCATGAAGTAATTAAGTTGTAATATTACTGTGGTGATGTTTTGTTCTGCTGGAGAGATTACTTGTGCATCAGCTAGAGTTGGAGTCACTAAATGATTGATGTCATAATAATCATCATTCTCCAAGATCCATTTCATGTCAAGATCACAGCGTTAATTCTAACGTGCATGTGATAGGTAAAAGTACTCCATGAGTGTGAAGTGGCTGCTAGGCAACACATCTTTGGTATCCCCAGGATGTACGTCCCTTTGCTCATCATTTTCACGAGAGTGGCAATGCCCGGCTCCTGCAGTTGTCATTTCTCTAATATCTCACCCAATAAGTCAAAGAATACATGAGTTTGACAGTTTTCTGAGTACATCTAGCTGCATGCATATAGACTCTAATAACTCTTTGATCATTTGGCTTTCAAATACACTTTTTAAAAAGTTCCCACTTATTATCTACCTCTGTAAGTTTTAATTCTTCACCATTAACAATTATGCCTTTGCAGATTCCCAAAGTTTATTAAAACCTCCAATTCCATATTATTCAATAATATACTCTAGAAGAGTATCTCCTTTCCTCTGTGCATAGGTATTCTATTATGACCATAGAGACATCACTTAAATTTCAATTGCCACAAAAAAAAGAAATTAAAAATATTCTAGTGAAATTATTTCAGACATCTTGCTAAAGTCTTTTTGGTACCTCTTTCTTTCAAGATAAATTGCTTTTAATAAATAAGAATTGCAGCAGAGACAATGATTGAGGAAATGTTACTGTTATCATATTAAGTCGAATTTTATTTCTGGGTGCCACCTCATAATCAGTGAGACATCATGAAAGATTTATGTTTGACGTACATTCTCATTACCACCTCTTCCTCTTCAGCTAAAATTAGTACCTTAATCTGCACAAATACTTCGTTTTCCTTGCAGTCAGGACACCCACTAAATCATCAGCATCTTTCACTTTAATCTCTGTCCTGCACAGAATAAACACAGCATTTCTCCCTGGTGTGGAGACAACTCTCGGCAGTTTATTTCTCCTGGTTCTGTGATTAAGATTCTTCTACATGCTGTCAAAGAAGGTAGTCATGGACAGCAGCAGTGGAGTTGATCATTCGGAATAAACCCATCATGGTCTCCTCATCTTACTAAATATTCGGACCCTTCATTACATCAAGGTGGCTCCCTTTGTCAGTCTCTTCAATGCAGTGTAAATGGAGACTGATTATTTGTTTCCCAGCTGTCCAAAACCAAATAATAACAAAGAAACTATATTAACTGTAACACTGACCTATTAGCTCAGATTTCTTATTAACTAAATCCTACATCTTAAATTAACCCATTTCTATTATTCTTCATATCACCACAAGGCTTTCCAGATAAAGTTCCAGCATCTGTCTCCTTTGGCAGCTACATGGCATCTCTTTGACTACACCTACGCTCTCTCTCTATGCCTCTGTTTAGATTTCTTGCCTGGCTAGGCCATTGGCCAAAACAGCTTTATTCATCAACCAATAAAAGCAACACATATACAGAAGGATATCTCACATCAATGCAGAATACCTTTGAGAAGTAGATTCTACAAAGCCTGTGGCACAAACTATTACAACTACCTCTAGTTTTTAATCTCATTTTTTAAATCCAAAAATAGAAATTTACCCAAATTAATGAATACAATGGAATATAAAATATTTTCTTAATTTTTTCTGTTTCTGCCCCACATTTTCTATATACATTCTATCAATATAAATTAGTATTATAAATTATATAACTTAAAGTGTGCTTTCATATAAGTAGTTATCTTTTACAATGAAGTTTTAATTAGTTTGAGACTTCCTGAAGTCTTTGGTTATCTATGTGGTGGTAATCAAGAATGAGAAATGAGAGAACCTTAGAGCATTTGAAAGCATTAAAGTGAAGCCTTGGCTCTGCCCATTAGATGTAAAAAAGGTTGTACCATCTGACAAAGGCTATGAATTTGGTGTTTGGAAGGAAGCTTGCCATTGTGTGAATCCTTCTCCATGTGCCATTCTCATCATGACTTCTAATGTGAGACAAGACTTTAACTTTCACTAGTGAGACTAGTGAACACGTTTCTCCTTAGTGTAACAATACAGACTCCTAAATCTACTGGCTTGGCAAGCCAGCCTTGTAACTTTAAGAAACCGAATATTCTCTTACATGGAATATGTGGGTTCCCTTTCACTGTGATGCTGAATTTAAACAGTTTAGCCCATTGTTTTTTATATTAAACTCCCAAGTATATAATGATACTTCATTTGTATTTTAATAAGTAAAGCTTGCCTGAAGATCAGAGAGTAAAACAGCCCCACTGGTCAGCTTTGCAGACCAGGCAGTGGTAACACACACCTTTAATCCCAGTACCCACACTAGTTGCCATAGAAACCGGGTGGTGCATACCTTTAATCCCAGCCCTAGAGAGGAATGTAAGATGGGAGGAGAGAGGTTTCAGACACAGTCAGATTTTCCTGGAGGCAGGATCGCCATTTTTAGACTGAGGTAGAGGTTAGAGTCAATGGCCAATTGGTTTGCTTTTCTGACCTTCAGGTTGAACCCCAATATCTGTCTCTGGGTTTTTATTGATTGTGCTGCACAAGTAAAATTAAAATTTGTGATTTTACTCATAGTCTGTGTTTGCTGTAAATATAGAGCAGGGCTGTATCCATTGTCATCACTTTTTCATCACCCTACACCAACAAGACTGTCTGTCCTTCAATATGCACTTCATGCCAGGTTAAAAAGATTGTTTAAATAACCGTTTTGCCTCAGATACTGCTAGGACCCTTTTTCTTTGTTAGTAACTCTTCAAAGTCATATAAACAAACCCAGATATCCAGTGTGGCCCACTTGTTTGTTACTCATAGACATTTTCAAAACCCAAAATATATTAGTTTATGATAGTATATAATCGGCATAAAATGCTGCTATCTTAAATTAAAAAGGTATTAGGGCAGGAGGCGAGGTGTTTGTAAACAGTTTTGAATGATGGAGGAGTGACATCTACTTTGGGCATTTAAGAATGAATTGAGGAACATATTAGAGTTGCTTTGTCAGTGGGGTTGTGTCATCTGCCATAATCAAGCATGTGTATGACAGGCGGAAATGACTGACTTCACAATCACTCTATGTTTATTGCCTGAGGCTGTGAAGCTGTCATTGACAACTATTGACTTAAGAACCATACTACATCTGTTACATCAGTACTAAGAAATATATGCCCCTACCTTTGCCTTTTGATTCCTTTCAAGCCAGTGTCTTACTGGACACCAACACCTGTATTTATGTTACCGTAAAGAAACCAAGTATCTTCCTGGCTTTGTTTGACAGTAGCAAAGGCCTAGTCATTGACGTGGTCTTCAATTTACTTTCATACTTCAAAATTAAGCAAGTACATTTGATCAGTTAAATTCAAATCATGTAAAAATATGGCCTAAATAAATCTGGAACACAGGCTTATTGACATAAAGCTTCTGAATTTAAAGATGGCACAGGAGTAGCCAGGGTAGAGTGGATGTTCTCTACCAACCCATTATGTTCACTCATTCCCTTGATTCAGAGACAAGAAAAAGCGATAAGAGAGCTTCCTATGAAAGAACTCTTTGAGTAGCCTCCTTTCTTCTAGAGGTCAAATTGCTCATGAGGATGGATTAAGCAGGCTACATACCCAAACAGCAAACCAAAGAGATGAGGAGCAATCATAGCATATTTAAGCACACTATCCATATTGGTTAAATGTGGACACAACAAAATAGTTGATTTTTATCCAGATAATTTTTGAAAGAAATTCTCAGATAACAAATTAGAGCAATAGTCATCTGAATTATAGAGGCCATTATTGAACCAATATTCAGCCTGTGGTGCATACCTTAGTCTTTCTGTATTCAGTAAGACCAATATCTATGTTAGCTTCCAAATTCTTGAATCAATTCATGGAAGTAATGAAATATCAACAAAAGCCGCTCGTAGGTTAAAGAGATTGTATGGGTGTGTATCTAGGAAGACTCAGATGAGAAAACATGTGCATATCTGTGTATTTTCACATCCACTCTCACTGCAGGGAGCACTGATGTAAATCCCTTTGAAGTGCTGAGTTAAAAGAAGAAGGTGAGCTTCTTAGGAACCCAGTGCTCTCTAAATTTAGCTGTGTAAATGAATCTGTGGGACTGCCTCGATTCCACGGACAGCCTGTGCCATCACGTTTCTTTCCCGCTTACACCATCCAAAATAAAAAGAGCAGTTCAGTTATTGGTTCAGCCTTCTCATGACACCCCAGCTCTGTGGTTCTTTTGACATAGGTAGAAATCAGAATGCCAAGATGAAGTGGGAATTAGTTATCCTTAATTGATGAGTGAATACTACCAGCAAATGAATGTGGATCAGTTTCAAGCTGCTGAAATGGAAAACGCAGATTAAGGAGAATTTCCTAAGGCTAGTTTATTCCAGCAATAGGTTCGACGTTTCTTCTAGAAATGGTATCACTCCCAAGATGAAACACAAATAAAATCACTGCAATTTTGAGTTAGATTGAAGAGTGGAGAAACTCATACAAGCCCACTCAAGAAAAAAAAATGGGGCTTTTGGAACAAATTGGTGCCACTTAGGTTGAGACAAAAAGTTCCCTTGGCCATGCAGAGCAGAACTCTAATGTGCTGCATTGCTGTATTTTCAAATTATGGCTTGCTTCTTATTGTGTGGATATTGAAATATGAATAAAGTTTATGTTCCAGCTTTATTTCCAATCTGTACATGTTCGATATCTCTTTCCTTTGTAGACAACAGATATTTTTCTATAATGGGGACTGTTCTGCCAAAATAAATATTGAGAGATTTGAATGAAATCATTAAGCTTTCAGGACCCTATGGTCTTCCACATTGTGTCGCAATTCAGTATCTTCTTAATTGCAGCTCTGGTTTGGGTCTGTGTTCACATCCCTCTCCCTTCTGAACGGCTACTGCTGCTAACTCCCCATTTTCATTCCATCGCGACTCTGCCTTGATGGGACTCTAGATTGCCATTATCCCAGCTCTAATTCACAGCATTTACTCATTGCCTTCGAATTTAACCAGATGGTTGTTTACTTTTATGTTTCTGAGGAATAAAATGTGATGAGTCGCTAATTTTAAGGTCAGCAAATCTTTATTTTGTATAATTGTTCTGCTCCAATCTTTCTACGAACACCAAAATTTCAATACAATCATTTTAGTAGCTTGTTTCTGTACTCATACAAAATGTGATGTACATACGTTTCTGTCGTAATTATTAGTTTATGCATAGTTCTATTCCACCCCCTCACACACACGCATACCTCCTTATATCAACAATTTTCTTCACAGAGAATGATTAATTTCTCTTCACTGATGCACTGAAGACTAGGAAACAGTTTCAGGAAGTGGTTTAGAGATCTGTATGGATATCTTTATTAGAGTGCAGTCTAAAACATACCATTCTCAACACTTGGACTGACAGACTTTTTCTTTATGCCCGTTGAAGTTCCACAAATGAAGGCGGTGACAGTTTGCTTTCAGGCTACAGAAGTGCTCCTTGCTCCACAAACTAGTAGTTGCCCTTTGAAGGTTTTCATAGGATAAAAGAGTCTAAGAGGCCATAGTCAACGCAAAGTCACACACATTGCCAGGGTCATAACCACTAATATCTCATGGAAGAAAACAATTTTCATGGAGACTTTCCCAAGTCAGTATTCGCACCTTCGTGAGAACCGAGTAAGCATGAAGTGTTGAGCAGCAGTGTAGGGAATTTTAAGGCTAACACACCTGGAGAAACAATTGAATCTCCTTCAGATCCCAGCTCTCGGACTTATTCAAGCTTTGGAAAGAGACAAATTGATTCCTTCTCTAGGCTATTTCCACTCGCTCTCCAGCTGCTGCTCTTGCTGCTGCCTCTCCCTCCTTCTTTTTAATAGATGATTGATCAGAACCTATAGAGAGATTCTTGCTCAGGAACTATCTACTTTGTTTAGCTGTTATTTTTTTCACTTGCTTTTTTTTTTTAGTTTTCTTTTATTATGGTATTGTTTTGTTTGGGGAGTTTTGCTTTGCTTTGTTTTTAGTGCTGTTATGTTTATTTGGGGACTTTACTTTTCAAACTTTTCCTAAGGTGAAAAGTATCTCTATATCATGTTTAAATTGTTCATGCTTTCAAAGTGCTTAGTGTATTAAAGCTGAGTAGTTATTTGCCATACTGAACAGGGAGGTCAATGGGACAAAAGTCTATTCTATATGCTATCTCAACTCCCCTCCAACAGTAGCACACTGACTGAATGCCCAGGAATGCAATTCCTTTATGACAATTTATACTTACAGTTAACATGTGATGCAAGAAATTAAAGAGTTGAATCTGACAAGACCAATCAAACCTCAGATATCTGTTGTAAATCTCTAGTCACCAGTACTTCTGACTCAATAGCTCGTCAGGTCCATGATTTGCTAAAACAAACCACAGACAATCCAGTGCAGAAGACAGAAAACAACAACCAAATAAAGGGTTCTGTAGGATACGGTTTAAATGGGATCCAAGTGCAGGAACATCTGCTCCTTTTGAGTAGGCGCCTGCCACCCTCTCAATGTGTGAGTGTGCTGAGCAATCTAGTTCTTGAACCCAGTAGTTTAGAGTACTTTACAAGCATTTTGTTTCATAAGTATGTTAGGTGAAATCATTGACTGCTAGTAATTAAAGTCAATTTATAAGCCCTCTCTCTTCACTACATCTAAAAGGCAAGGGTCTAAGGCTATACTGAAGTTGTTCGGTTTATTAACTAGCACAGCAAAAATACTCCTCACTTAAATTTCCACAATTTTATCAAAAAGAGGAGTAAAGGCCAATTTTCAATACCAAGGTAGACAATCTGGCTAAATGTCTTTTAAACATATTTTAAACATGGGGTTAAACGCCAGTCATAGAAAATGTAAAAAGAAAAAAAAATACTAGCAACTCTCATGGAATCCTTATCTTCAGATTACAGTGATGGAATTTGGAAGGCAATTATGTAAGTTTAGGTGGTGTTTTTTGGTGTTCAGCAGTGTAAATGCCACAAACATAATGGGATCCAGTGACATCAAAGACACATGCATGCACATGTGTACACTGATCTGCAGAAGCAGTTTATCTAATGCATAAACCGAGTTTCTGGTTCTAGACACCATCATCCCTTTTGCATAAGAACAAAAAGGACCTTTGTCATATCACCATAAAGTTAAAAATTATGCTCTTTTTGTTTAAAAATGGGAATCAGAGTTTGGTCAAGGCTGTGGAAAATTCTTTTCTAAATTATTACATAGCATTTTTTGTATATTTCTCTGGAAGTCTTTAAAGAAAGAATTACAAAGAAGTGACCAAGACTCAGTATGCCAAGCAGTCTTATCAACTAATCCACTTATAAAATTCCATAGCAAGGACACTTAAAATACCATTTCTCAGCTATGCTTTAATGTTCAGGGGATGAACTCCTGTCCCTTACATCAGAAACACCTTAACTTTCGGGTGACAAAGCACATATAAAAATGGAAAAGTGATGGACTCTACATCCTAAATCTGAAGAGGGACAGGAAAGGCCGCTGCTGGTATCTCAAGCCATTGAAAGCCCTGCTGATGTCAATGTCACCTCTCCAGGAAAAGGGACCCACAGACTATGAGGAGGTTTTCTGTTGCCACTGGAGCCACCGAAATTGCTGGCCACATCACTCTGAGACCTTCACTAACCAGATCCATGTAGCCTTGAAAAAGTCCCTTATTCCTTTCTGTACATGTCTTCATGGGTAAATCCAGGAGTGTATTTGCATAGTTAATTTATTTCAAATCAAGGTAAAGAGGAATCATCATAGACTCAGTGACAGATCTCACTGAGTCTTCTCTTAGAGGAATAATTCTGTCTAAATAATTCAAATTGCATCATCAAAGACTTAATCTTTAAAGATAACCTGCGACAAAAGTGTTCACCAAAACATGTGACATTTAGTGCTAAAGTGAAGTGTTTAGTTACCTGGACCCTAGGAGACACAATTGGCTTGCAGTACTGTTTGTCTTTGATTTACTGCCGCACCCGTTCCTCTGAGAGCGAGCCACATCTCACCAGCAAAGCACTTCGGTCCTCCCAAGTAGTCTTCACTTCCTTTGGGAAGCCTTCCTGAAAGACGCTCCTTCTCTGTAAATTCATGTCATTACCTTATCCTCAGCGCCTTTCTCACCCTTGCGCTTTGCTATTTTCCTTTAATTTGTTTGCACCTCTTGGTTATGATGGGCAGGAAATGTATTCTTTCTACTACTAGAACCCACACTAAGTGCAGTGTTAGGGAGAATACAGTAACCTAGACTTACTAATTGTAAAGGAAAACATTCCTTTCAAAGAATATATTCAAGAATGAATCGTCAGTCACGGAGACCAAACTGTCAAACAGGTTATAAGGAAAAACAGCCAATACCATGTGGTTGAAAGGTTTAAGCTCCCTCAGGGTTTGTTGCATGTGATATCTGCTCTAGAGAAGTTTTTAGAGTTGAATCAAAGGTCCCATCACACTGAAGCTGTCTTAGATTTATACCAGTGAACAGCATCAGTATTTTCCAAACCTTCACATTTTCATTTCATAAATATGAAATCAGATACAGAGACTTCTGTATTTCATAAGATGCCACAAGATTCTAATCCACAACTCTTCTTGCTGCATTGGTACAGTAGAGCTATGTGCTGTGGGTATGATAAACCAAAGAGATACCATCTTCTAAAATTTAGTCCTGATGGACAGACCCGGCTTTACGACCATCTATTGAATATTGAAGATTTACTTTCTCTGGATCTGACCTGAACCTGTGGAAGACCTTTTAACTCTGGTGTATGTCTCAGATCTGTGACTCAAGAACAGGATTTTCTTTGATGACCATACATTAGAGATACCAATGTAGCTTTAACATATTCAGATGTCTGGCCTTTTTCAACATGATCCCAACAGAGGTGGTCTGGAGATGGTCTTTCCAGCTAGTCAAAAAACGTTAGTCTGTAATGAAATCTCCCATAAAGGAATGGCTATGCTGAGGTTTCAATTATATGAGTTGATCACATGACATCATTGGTGCAAGCAAGTATTTACATGGTGTGTGTGCGTGAATGTCTTTGTCTATGGAAAAGTCTGGTTATTTTATTTTTCTTCTGGGAAACGAAGACATAGCCAGATCCTAATTACTTTTATTCTCATTTGTTGATGAATTTACTTAAATGTACAGTTTTATGTTCTTGATTCATTAATTCCCATTCTGTTGAATATCACTGAATTTTCCTTGAATAAATAAGTTTTTGCTCCCTCCAGGACATCTATTAACAATGTATTGAACACTTTGCTTAGTGTGTCCCGACCCTGGCACTTTGCAGAGAAGTGGATCTGTGCGAGAAATTGCTAAAATCAGCTCTCTTTGCTGTAATCAGCCTCTTTCTCCCTAAAGGAAAGATTGGAAGATGAGGGCCTTTAGTACCTCATTCAGGAAAGTTGAGTTTCAATTCACTGAACCTGGAATTGATGGCAACCGGCAATGCTTTTCTTGGAGAAACTCTTCATGTTGAATGACAGTCCCATGGAGACAATGGTAGAATGAGATGTTAAAGTCTCTGCCATAGTCTCCTTCCCCCCTGGAGGGGAGGAAATAAGCTTGTCAACAGTCCTGAGTGACTTTGGAAGATCTTCCTGGATCCTCCACCAGCCAAGTGGCTAAAATTGAAAGTGCATTTTTCCCCTCAGGCTAAGCTGGTGAAAAATCCTGATTTACAGATTCCCTGCTGTGTCCTGCCTGGACTGGTCAGAGAAAGAATCATGAATAAAATGTCTCTGATTCTAAGCCATAAAATATTCCTGTTAGTGATAAAACAATCACCCCAAAGTGGTGCTGAGTTACAGACACACACAGCTATGCTCAGCTTTCACACAGGTGCTGGGATTCAAACTCAGATCCAAGCACTCTTGACCACTGAGCCATCTCCATCCCCTAAATGCATTCATTTTAATGCTAATACCAGTGAAGACATTGCTGTTAGAATACACAATGAATATGTGTTCTGTTTATAAATATTTCTGATTTTTTCTTTTTTAGAAAAGCACACTTTTGTATCTGTTAAAATAATCTTGAATTCTTATTTCTTGTTTTAACTTCCAAACATTTTAATGTTAAAGGACATATGTGGGTATACATATGTGTATATATATATATGTGTGTGTGTGTATATATATATATAATATAGTGTACATATATATAATCTGCTTCTCCTCTCTGCTCATTGGTAAAGTAACCCATTTTTATTTGATTTTTCTTCAGGAAAAATTAAACAGAAGACAAATATCAATACCATGACCAATATAGTTCCTATGGATTCTTTCTCTCTGCTGACTGTGTTATGGATCAGGAGAAAGACTTTTAACATAAACCATCCTAGACCTTTGAATTTATATGTAAAACTGGCACTATTTTATCTCTGCTTTATTGAGAAAAAAATCAAAGTTCCCTGTCCCTTCTTTAATAATGGATACTTTCAGAGGCCTTCTGAGGTCTCATTCCCCCTGTCATGCTTAAAGGGTTTATTGTCTCCAGAAGAGCTTTGGTTGCTCCCTCTAGAGACTTAGCTGATCTAAGGTAATATTAATTCTGTGTCTCTCTTTCTCTCTCTCTCATCTGAACTCAACTTCAAATGGAATATGTGAGATGAAAGCTGAGAGAGAGGTTATGTGGGCTGTCATACACCATTGTGTCTGAGGCATCAACTGTGCTCAGAACAAATTAAGTGTCAGTCTGGTAAATCAGTCAGAAAGGCAAATCAGCTTAGGGAAGACTTATTTGCTCTCTTGGAAGACGACATTATTCAGAAGGCTGTTCCTTTTTCTTTTGATTTTTGGTAATTAGAAAAATAATCTGATATTTATGTGGTCACTTTCATTGTCTCCTCCATCCCTCTTTAACTAACTCTTTGTTTCCCCTGAAGAGAGATGAAAATCCATTGCCCTCTCAGGACCACTCAGGAAGAATGTCTCATTATTGACATCTAATTATAAGAGACCTTGGGAAGAGATCTAGGGAGGAGTGTGCTTTGCAGGAGGTGATGGAGAAAGAAGAGGATGGGACTGAGCTGCTGGCTTTGAATGTGAAATATTTACGGAACAAAGGGAATGTCTGGCAAGTGGCAAGCAAATCTTGCTCTATGGAATTTGCTCTCATTTTTCAAACCCCTTCTATTCCATTATCCCTTCATAAGTTTATATAGCAGAATATGGGGAAAGCAGATCATACCTCAGCATGTAAACATTTAAATGGGTTTCACCTTTACCCTTAGGAAAAGAAGACATGAGAAAAATAAAATGCTTTTATATACCACCATATAAGTCCAATCATTTTGCTCTAAATTGAAGCAAAATCTTCATTAAAATTTATGAAGCATGGGAAGCCATAAGAAAACACTCAACAATGAAACTTGAGGTTTAGCTCAATAATTACAGAAACTGAGATAACTACATAACATACAGGCTCACGTTCTTCTTACCAAGACATGGCAACTTTTCCTCCTGCTAAAGTCATTACTATGTAGGCAAGTAAAAATAACCATAACTAAATAAAACCACAGATTAAAGGCCATGTTATTCCAAAGACCTGACCTTTGGTCGTTCTGTTAAGGCCTTTTGTACAAGCATGCATGTGCTAGTTCTCAAAGTTCATTCACCTTGATCTGGATTTTTTTTTTATTCTCTCATATATTACATCCTGACCACAGGTTCCCTTCCCTCCTCTCCTCCCAGTCCCTCCCCCTGACCTCCTCTCTCCCTCATCCACTCCTCCTACATTTTCCTTCAAAAAAGAGCAGGCCTCCCAAGGATATCAACCAAACACGGCATATCAAGTTACAATTAGATGAGGCACAAACCCTTATATCAAGGCTGGATGAGGCAACCCAGTAAGAAGGAAAAGGTCCCAGAAGCAGACAAAAGAGTCAGAGGCAACCCCCCACTCCCAATGTTAGGAGTTCCACAAGAATACCAAGCTATACAACCATAAGGTACCTGCAGAGGTCCGACCCAAACAGGCTTCGTGACTGTCGCTTCATTCTGTATGAGCCCCTATGAGTACTGCTTAGTTGATTCTGCTGGCTATGTTCTTGCGGTGTCCTTGATCCCTCTGGCTCCTACAATCCTTCCTCCCCCTTTCTGCAGGATTTTCTGAGCTCTACCTAGTGTTTGGCTGTGGGTCTCTGCACCTGCTCCCATCAGTTTTGGAATGAAGACTCTCTGATGACAATTATCCCAGGCTCTGGTCTACGAGTACAGCAGCAGTATATCATTAGGAATCATTTCATTGTTCGTTTGTTTGTTAGCCAGTTGTGATTGGTTCTATCCTAAGCGAGGGCTCTGGGCTCTCCAGCCTCTGGTTCCAGGCCCTCCAGGCTGTCAGGTGTGGGCTCCCTCCCAGTTAGTTGGTCACTCCCATTAGTGCCCTGTACCCCAGCACATCTTGCAGGCAGGACAAATTGTAGGTCAAAGGTGCTGTGGCCAGGTTGGTGTACCAATCCCTCCGCTGGAAGTTATGCCTGGCTACAGAAGATGGCTGCTTCAGGCTCCGTGTCTTCCACTACTAGGAGCCTTCACTAGGGTCACCCTCTAGATTCCAGGGAGCTTCCATTGCACTAGGTTTCTACCTTGCTACCAAAATGCCCCCCAGTTCCAATTCTGTCTCTCAGTACTCTCTCCCTCCATCCCTCTCCTCCCCCAATACCTGATCCCCCAGTTCCCATCCCTACCCACCCCCAATCCACCCTCAAAATATATTCTATTTTCCCTTCCCAAGGAGATCCATACATCCCCCCTTGAGCCCTCCCTGTTACTTAGCCTCTCTGGGTTTGTAGATTATACACGATTATCCTTGACCTTATGGCTAATATCCACTTATAAATGAGTGCATACTGTGACTGGATGATTTTTTTTCTAGTTCTGTTTATTTGCCTGCAAATTTCATGATGCCATTTTTAAACAGCTGGGTAATACTCCAACGTGTAAATGTACCACATTTTCTTTATCCATTCTTCGAGTAAGGAAATCTAGGTTGCTTCCAGTTTCTGGCTATTAAAAACAAAGCTGGTATGAGCATAGTTGAGCACATGTCCTTGTAGTAGGATGGAGTGTCCTTTGGGTATTTTCCCAGGAGTTGTATAGCTGAGTCTTGAGGTAGATCAATTCCCAATTTTCAGAGACACCACTATATTGATTTCTAAAATAGCTTTACAAGTTTGCACTCCCACCAGTAATGGGGGAGTGTTCCTCTTGCTCCACATCCTCACTAGCAGGAGCTGTTGCTGGTGTTTTTGTTTTGATCTTAGCCATTCTGACAGGTGTAAGATTGACTCTCAAAGTTGCTTTGATTTGCATTTCCCAGATGACTAAGGATGCTGAACATTTCTTTAAGTGTTTCTCAGTCTGCACCTGTTCTTCTGACTGGCTTGGCCTGCACCTGATATCCTGCAGAGATGGGTGTGGAGGCACAGCAGTGAATGTGAGCAGTGGGGTGGGAAAGGCAAGGCCCCAAGGACTTTGGCTCCAGAATGTTGCTCCTGCTGTACCTTTACATGTTTGCCTCTGCCATTTTTCTCTGGTATCTGACATGGTATGAATGACTATAGGGGAATCCCCACTGCCTTTAATATAGTGTGATTATCTCTTGGAAATATCCTGTTCTACTAGACATTTTTAGCTGTGGATTATTGTGAAGATGATTTCCTCCTACACTGTACTGTTTAATTGAAGTAATGATTTTATACAATAGTAGTGCTAGTTTAAATAGAATTTTGATGATCAAAGGCTTTTTAACAAATATAGTAAGGGATTATGATAAAGGTTAGTTTAGTGAGAAAAATAATATAGGCAAAGGTGGGATGTTGTATTGCCCCCACCCCTGATAAAGCAATGGCAGAAAACAGGAACAAGGAAGTGTCACACAGCTAGGACTTACGAGTTTCTCTTGAGAAGATACGTAAACTGTGGCTTAGGTTAATGATTAAGGGAAGCAACTGAGTCCCAGGAGCCAAGCTAGCTCAAGTTCTTTCAATCTTAATGTTCTGTCGAAAGATGTATTCACAGGTTTTGGTGTTCATCATAGCTAAAACAAAGTTTTAAATAGTGACTTAATGTTAGCTTAAGAATTTTTTATTAATGACTTTGAGATAGAAAATCTTGGAGAACAATTTAAAGTTTAAAAAGGTCAGGGAACAGGAACAATGGAAGCCTCGGTTTCTCTCCCTCTTCTTGCACATCAAGTTCTACTATTCTTTCTCTTTTAAAAACTGTTTGCCCTGTCACCTGCTGAGGAATGGCTAAGCCTTAAGGGGCCTGAGAGCCAGCCGTCCTAGGCCGCATGTGTGGTAGGTGTTTCCTGGAAGCCAGCCTAGGTCTGCCAGAGGACCTTGATAACAGCAGCCAGGTCTGACAAGAGATGGCTTGGAGCTATGGACAACAACCGCATCACCTGACCAGATGCCAGCTCAGCGGATCCCCTCCTGGGCAGGATGTGGGATATATAAAGCTTACTCTTTCCTAAAATAAATCCAGCTTGCTGTTTCAACCCATTCCCCGTGCCTGCATCGTTGGTTCAGGGCCTACTTTTCCCTCTCCCCCAAGGGACACGCACTAGGACCTGGCTACAACCTGCCAAATTCACCCCTTCTAGCTCCCTGTCCTTTAAAGGGATACCATATTAAGTACAGAAATCTAAAAATCTGAAAGTGAAATCTGTGTATGAGAAAGAACATACAATGTTTGTCTTTCTGACCCTGGCTTACTTTTATCTATGTTTTTTTAAACTTCAATTTTCATTCATTTACTTTTAGATTTTTTTTAAATTTCATGATTTAATTTTCATTTACAAATTAACAAAATTCTATTGTGCAGACATTATAATTTTATTATCTACTTATGATAATATTTCTCTATAGCAAGATATCTTGTCTTCTATATATATGCCCAGGAGTGGGTGGTCTAGCTGAATCATGACAGCTCTTATATTTATTTGAGAATCTCCACAATGAATTCCATAGTGACTTTGTAAATATACATATCCCTACACAATGTTCAGGGAAAATTAATGGAAGATTTTAAGACCTGGAGATGAAGGATTCCTGCTGCTAGATAGTGTACCCTGGACATGGAAAGCACACCCATGAAATCTCAACAATATGATTCCCTGAATGAGACGTAATGCTAGCACCAACTGACAAGCAAGTGTGGACAGGGGGAGTCCTTTATGGTTCCACCTCTACGTGAAGGTGGACGATGGCCACTGAGAAGGAGAAAAACTGTTTCCTCCAGGGATCAAATCCCTCAGAGGTTTCCCAATCCCGACCCATCAGCTCTGGATTAATGGCCATACAGGGAAAGCTAACTTGACTCAGTAGGTTTTATGTACCTGTATGCAGTCATACAAGCAAGGCAAATTAGACTCAGGGAGTTTTACATACATGTATGCACATTCACATGTATATATCTATATGAGTATGCACATATGCATGATGTGCTTGTGTGTTACAATAATAGAGACTGAATTAGTGAGTGTAGGGAATATGAGAAGAATTGGAAAGGGTGAGGTGTGAGTGATGTAGACGGCAGTGTATGAAGTTAGCAGAAATGCTTAATAGCTTTATTTATGCTGTGTAGAAGAGTATTTTGTTCCATGAGGTCCCATTTGGTAATTGTTGGTCTTATTTCCTGTGTAACTGGAGTCCTATTCAGAAAGCACTTACTGGAGCTCATATACTAAAGATTGTTCCCTACTTTTTCCTCAAGCATTTTCAGAGCTCCAGCTCTTATATTGAGGTCTTTGATCCTTTCAGAGTGGACTCTTGTGAAGGGTGAAAAACAAGGCTCTCGTTTCATTTTTCTGCACTTGTCAAATGTCATGGGGCTGTAGTTGTGTTGTCTTATGTGGGTCATCTGTCCAATTCCATTCTATATGTCAGTGTTTGTGCCCACACCAAGCCAATTTATATTGCTCTGAAATGTAGCTTGAAATCAGGTATGGTGATACCTCCAACAGGATTAGTGTTGCTAAGGATTACTCTGGCTGACTGCAATCTTTTGCACTTCCATATGAGTTTCTAGATTTTTTTTTTTACTCTGGGAAGACAGCACTACAACTCTGACAGCCATTTCACCGGAAGTGTCTACCGCTTTTGACAGGATGATCATTTTCTACGTAACAGTCCTGTCACACTGGAGCACTGGGCACCGTTCTGTCTTCTGCTGTCTTTAGAAATTTCTTCCTCCACAGTTTTCAAGTTTTTATTGTAAACTTTAGCTCCCCATCTTTAGCTCGAATTTTTCCAGGGTATTTTATTTTGTTTGAGGATAGTATGAGTGGACTTGCCCAGATGATTTCTTTCTCAGCATGTTTGTTATTGGTATAGATGAATGCTACTGACTTTAGAAGGTTAACTGTGCATCTTACCACTTTGATAAAAGTGTCTATTAATTCTGCTAGCCTCCTGGTGGAATCTTTAAAGTCTTTTAAGAATGAAATCATATCAAGCGAGCCAGTAAGCAATGTTTTCCTGTGGCTCCTGCTTTAAGCTTCTGCCTTGAGTTCCTGCTTTGTCTTCCCTGGATAATGAAATCTGAAGTGTAAGATGAAATAAACACTTTCTTCCATAAGTTGTTTTCGGTTTGTGTCTTACCACAGTATCTGAAGTCAAACTAAAACAGATCGGACATATTGACTTGGTTTTCATTTTATGTAATTTTTTTTGCACCGGGATCTATTCATCTTGGATTAGAGCAAGGATTAAGTTGTTGTTGTTGTTCTATTTTTTGATTTCTATATAATTATTTTTTATTTCTTAATTTTAACTTATGTGTCTATGTGTATACTTGAGTGTGCATTCCATGTGTATGTACTGTTGAAGAAGAGGGCATTGGAGTCCTTGGAACTAGAGTTACAGGTGATTGTGAGCCCTTGATGTGAATACTGGGATCCAAACCCAGCAAGTACCCCTAACCACTGAGCTATCTCTCTGTCATCTGTTGTTTCAATTCAGGTTACTGTTCTTCTTTCATTTGAGGTATTTGCAATGTCATTCAAGGTACGAGGCTCTACCCATAGATCTCCGCTGACATGGAAAAGTGGTTACATCGAAGCCGCACGGGTGACTGTATTATCGATAAAATCGTTAGACCAGCTCTTGCTATCATAAAGGGGACCCACAACCCATATTCTTTATAAAATGAATATTTTTCTCCCTACTGAATGAAAATTTTCTGATTACTTCATCACTGTTAAGAATTGAAAATTAGAAAAAAAATTCCTCACAGTATCGTAGTTTGCTATGTTTATATCTTGGACTAGAGAACGTAAAAAGGCTTTAGAAATATCCCCAAAACGAACAAGTTCTTTGCCCTCCCCCTCTATCGCAGCTTGACACTTGCTCTCGCGGCATTTTCCTTCCTGAGGCTTGTCTAGAAGGAACATGATTGCTGCTGATCTCTCCAGGAAATTTCATTAACCAGCAAAGTTTGAACTGACCCCTGTTGCATTGCTCTTTTAGTGTTTTGGCTCTTTACTCTTTTGGTCTTTGGAGGCAGGCCACCCAGCCCCCAAATAAATCACACACGGAGGATTATTACTTCTTATAAATGTCCAGCCTTAGCTTGGCTTGTTTCTAGCTAGCTTTTCTTAACTCAAATTAACCCATCTACCTTTGCCTCTGGACTTGTATCTTTTCTTACTTCTGTAAATCTTGCTTTCCCACTTACTCTGTGGCTGACTGTGTAGGTGGGTGACTGGCCCCTGACATTCTGTCTTGTTCCTTTTTCCTCCAGATTTCTCCTTCTATTTATCCTCTCTGCCTGCTAGCCCCACCTGTCCTTTCTCCTGCCTTGCTATTGGCAGCTCTTTGTTAGAAAATCTGTGGTTTTAGACAAGCAAAGGATCACAGCTTCACAGAGCTAAACAAATGCAGCATAAACAATAGTAACACACCTTAAAATAATTCCACAAGAGACCCCATATTTGGGGACCAAAGTAAACTCAGTCTCTTATTTTATTGTCTTATAGGTATTTTAGTTATTATTGAGACCTACACAGATTTCTGTGGTTTGCATGGCCTAGGAAATGAAATATGTTTCTAATTACACCTTGCTATGTGATGAATTTCCATTTAAATAACTCATGTGTGTTTTCATTGTCAAACTTATAACTCCTTTCTCTCTGAACACATCTCTGTTGCTAGAGTCTCAGTCTTTGCAGGTCACCTAATATCTATTCCTTAGCTATGAACAATACAAACTACTGATGAAAGAAAAGGGGGCATTTTGGTACTTTGCTTATCTCAGTAATAGGAAAAAACATCTGAAGGCTCTTTATTAGTGTAACGGGAAGATGAAGAGTCCAAGAATAAGAAAATAAAAATGTAGATCCAAAAATAGGAATGTAGCAATAAAGAAATATAAAATTGTAAGCCTAGGAAAATGAAAACAGACTGTCAGCAGCTTTTTCAGCAACTTAAGGATTAACTATTAACAGTGGGTTATTTCGCTTTACAACCGTAGCTCTATTTACAAGGCCAAAGCATCTCTCTGCAAACTGAGAGCTAGCCTACCGATACGAGCTGAGTCAACTTTTAGGAAATAGATATATGACCTCTGGGTTATGTATGCATTATCCCTGCTACGTGAAACTGGCAGCATCAAAGGGGAGAGCACAGGGCTTCAGTAAAATCCACATAAAAGTATCAAGGAAGACAATAGATTAAGTGCAAACACTAATTTAACTAAAAAATTCTATACCCAAGAGATGCCCTATCATACTACAAATGCATATGTTCATAGCAGCATTATTTGTAATAGCCAGAACCTGGAAACAACCTAGATGCCCCTCAATGGAAGAATGGATAA
>LOEQ01005692.1:46647-64411 GCA_001685075.1 Bramus lutescens
CCACCCACCTAAGGGCTGGCCTATCAAAAGGCTAAGGCAGTTTCTTTATTAACTAATGAAAGTAACACATAGACAGATGACCCTCCTACATCAATTTCTCCTCTCTAACTACTCTGCCCACGTGTGTCCCCTTCCCTACTCTGTCAATGCCTCCTCTGAGCTGCCTGCTCTGTCTCTGAGTCTCTCATTGGCTTTCTAGAACCTTCTCTCTGTCTCTCTGGGCTCCTGGAACCTATTCAAACAAAGGAACCTATAACAAAGCCACACTGGTACATCCAGAGGATACTCTGACCCTACTGGGTGAGAAGGGGATTCCTGTCTGTTGTGATTCAGGGCATCTCTCTGACGAGTGTTGATTTACTTGGAGATAGCCTCAGACTGAAATTTTGTCACTATGGCACTTATTCCTTTCCCTGTGTCATCATCCCTGAGTTATTGGAATCCTTCCTCTGGTGAGATTCCTACTTAGAACCTCTTTCCTAAGTCTCTGCCCCTCCTCTTTGCTCTGCACCTGGAAATTCATCCCCTCTGTGTGCTGTGATACCATTGGTTAATAAAGAAACTGTCTTGGGCCTGAGTAGGGAATAGAGGTAGGCAGAGAAAACTAAACTGAATGTTGGGAGAAAGAAGGTAGAGTTGGGGAGAAGCCATTGAGCCACCCAAGACAGACATGCTAAAACTTTGCTGGTAGGCCACGACCTTGTGGTGATGCACAGATTACTGGAGATGGGTTAAATTAAGATGCAAGAGTTAGCAAATAAGAAGCTAGAGCTAATGGGCCAAGCAGTGATTTTAAATAATACAGTTTCTATGTGGTTATGTTGGGTCTGAGATGCCGAGTAGCCGGGAAACAAACAAGCGGCCTCCCTCCAATAAATTGTGGCTCTAAGAGAAGGAGAGTGCTGCTACAGGCCCTGCAGCTATGCAGCATCTGGATCCTAGCATCACATTCTTATAACTAGAAAGCATGGTTTCTGCTCTTGGGGTTTCTCCTTTTAACTAAAAGGGTAGCTGTTAGCATTTTTTGTTTTAAAGCTAGATTCAGCCATGACAAACTCTCAGCATTCACTCATATGGGAAAATGTTTCTTGTTTGAAAGTTTTTTTTCTCTTTTACAATTATTTATTTATTTATTTAGAAGTGCCTGCATGCACACATGCATGTTTGCACACGTGTGTGTGTGTGTGTGTGTGTGTGTGTGTGTGTATGTGTCAGAAGACAACCCGTAGGAGTCTGTTCCCTTCTATCATGTGTGTTCTAGGAAATGGACTCAGGTTATCAGACTTGGTAGCAAATGCCTTTGCCTATTGAGCCATCATATTGATCTGGTTGTTTTATTTTTTGACATTTTGGTGTAGCATCTAATCCACTCCTGGTTTGCCAAATCTCTACAGAAAAATCCACTTATTGACTTTTTTCTGTTCTTTGTATATGATGTGTCTCCTCTGAAAATAATTATGTAACTGGAGGAAAGTGTCAAGGGTCAAGGGTATCGTCTCCTTGTACCTATTATATGCTATTAGATTTGTGATGTGAAAACTGTAATACAACGTTTTTCTGACAAAATCACCTGAAAGATCATGCCTGATTCCATAGAGGGGGCTGATGTCAATGAAAAAATTTCTGGGACCTAAAGTCCTTTGAGAAATAAACAATGCACTGAGATTTGATCTGGTCCCATTATATCCATCCTACTTGGGAAGATGCAAGTATTTGGTGCCGAGTTGATGCAACTCTATTTCCTCATTATTCTTTAGCTGTCTGTATGTTCATCCATAGGAAAATACAGGACATGGAGTCACTTCTGTGAGACATAGTATCTAAAACCAGGGTAGCACATTGCTGGTTTCCAACAGCAGCTTCTTCAAAGACTTTTGCCTAGTGATGCCTACGTGCAAGTAATAAATAGCTTGACAGTCTTCTTGAAGCACACTATGCAAACTTAAGGCTATAAATATTGTTTTTAATTACTCTAAAATGGCAATTTTTGTGCTGATAAGGGAACAGTGTGTTCCTATTTCTAAGCATTTAGCTCTCCTGTCAGAAAAGAAAGCACATTTACTACTCAAGGGTCATGCTTTACTTTGGAAATCATAAACTCAGAAATAAGGAATGACTGGGTGAAGTCACTGAATGGAATACATGATTGACTACACAGGAATTGGTTTCCAAATACGGAATATTTTATTCTGCATCATTGATGTTCTCAAATGAAAATATCCTTACATAAAGAGCCACTTATGACTTTGTTACACTGGAAAAGCTACGTGGTGGGTTATGTTAGCCAAAAAGTAGGAACGCTTACAGGAGCATAAAATCATGATTAGCGCCACTTGCTCCTTCAAAATACGTACTTGGAATTAAAATGAAGTGTGAGAGATAAAATTCCAAAATTCTTTTCCTTTTTCTGACATAATTTACTATTCAGCAAAGTAATGTCATTTAGTTAGTTCTCCATCTTTGTAAAAATAAGACATATGTTACTACTCCATGGATATGTTATTTTAATAGTGTTCTGATGCTCCTCTCGTCTGTTCCATGGGTAAGCTTGAATTTTAACAATTCCTCTTGCTGATGTCAGAAAACACTATATCACTTGTTGTCAAACAGTAATCACGTGTAAGAAAATTGAGAAATGACATGTTAGATTCATCTGAAAACTGGCAAGCGATAAAGACATTTCAGAAAATAAAGTTTGTATTGTCTTGATTACTTCATTCTCCAGGCCTTACTGTACTAAATTGGGTTGATGAGCAGACAGCTGACAAGTGATGCAGAGCTGAGAGGCCCATGATGCTGACCGTGACCCTCACGATGCTGACTGTGACCCTCACAGTTTCATTGTGCTTAGGTTTGAGGTGTCATAATCTCATTTATTGCCTAAATAGTAAATCCTTTTGCCTAATGGATGCCTTGGCAAATTGTGATGAGAAATATATATTAATCTCTTATCTATAATCATTTATCACTCTTTTAAATGACAGTTAAGAAAAATAAAGTTTAAAGGAGAGACTTTAAAAAATCAGAGTTAAATCATGGATAGAATTAGAAATGTGTGTGTGTGTGTGCATGTGTGTGTGCACTATATATAGAAAGAGAGACAAACACAAATGGAGAAAGAGAGTTGGAATAAGGGAATAGGTAATGGGTGAGATAAAGCAACTCAAAAATGCTAAAGACCTCTAAATAATTTTTAATATTGCTTTGTGTGTTTATTTGATCTAAATTTCTTTAGCACTAAAATAATACCTAGGAATTATCCCATCATTTGAAAAATTCCCTCTCTGTAGTGAGTGAATCAATGAATGGATGGAAGGATGAACAGTTGTTTGCTAATTTTAAACAATAGAAAATCATTTATTTCATTCACTTCGTCTATAAATAGCATCCTGCCACTAACCCTAAGGACCCCAAAATAATGGAATTCATACACAAGGAGTATTATTTCTAACTCAAAACCTATACAACATGTTTAATTATAAAAATGCATTTATAAAAGGGGACACTACAGCTCACCTGTGTGAGAAAATAACATTTCTCCATAAATCTAATTTCCTTTCTTCTTTTAACCTTAATGATATTTCCCCAAACCAAATTCTGCTATTCATGGGATAAGATTTCACGTAACTTTTCTTGGAAGGGACACATCAACCTCTGCTAGCTGATCCCTGAGATCCTCAGAAAACAGAAAGTAGAATAACTTCTAGAATATCAAGAACTCATGTTACCCACAGGCTAAGGAATATCAAATTCACTCCAAAATGACTCCAGGCACACACATAGGGTCAGGTTTAGGGGCAAGGAGTGCCTGTTGAGGAAAGTCAACAATCTTCCTTGACCTGGTATTTTCCCCATGAACAACTCACTTTTTAAAAACAAATGTTTAATCTTACATAAATTTTAAAGTTAATTCCCACTTTCCTATTCCAAATAGATCTGTGCACCATCTCACTTAGTTCAGTCCATATTTGATGTGGACAGGAACAAAACTGAGGGATGATAGATAGCTTCTTTGATGGGCATTTTCTCTCGATCCCAGGACCATCATGAAATGATCAGAGGCCTGAGTCAGAGCAGATGCCAAGCCAGTACATCTCACAAACAGACACAAGAAGAGGCACATTCTAATAGAGTAGAGCAACTCCACACATCAAACTAATAGTTTTGTTTACTTATAGTGGGCAGTGAATTCTGCAGGGAAACCTGACTTGCTTTGTTGGGGACAATTTCCAGTGGCTGTAACTCAATATGTCTGCAGTCAGTTCAAGGGGAATCCATACAGAAGCCTGGTAAATCTTTACCATTCGGGATATGGTTCTGAGGCATGAGAATAGAAATTCATGAAGAAGGTCCCTGAGATTAATATGCCTAGAAGGCATCAACAGAAAGCTAGCAACACTCACTTTACCTGATCTCCATTCACCCAAGGGAGTACATGGCAAGCTTGAATCATAGAAACTTGAGTGAGGCAGGCACAGTACTAATGACCCAAAACAGTCACAGCTGACCTGGCCTCATTCCTTTCCTCTCTTGCCCTCTGAACCAATCAGCAGAGGCCATGACACCCGCTCCCCTGCACCTCCCCCTCAAATAAAACTTTCTCTAATAAACTGTCCACTTTCTCTTAACTGTTCATGTGTCTTTGTACGATCCACTGTAAAGAGAAGCATGTTGTAGAAACTTCAGCATCTGCCCTTAGACTCACACCCCTACCAGTCTTGGGAACAAAGCCTGAGATTCCTGTTGTAGATGCTAGGTACCACATTTGCTCACTCTAAAAGCACCCTGAATGAGAAATCAAAATAATCTTGAATCAATCTGCCCTCGTCAATCTGTATTGCCGTCTCATTTTAAAGTTTAACTTACGTTTTACCTATGAAGAACAGCTTTGGATAGCACGTCCTCCTTCAGACAACATTCCTCGTTGGTCAATTAAAAATTAAGCAGGGAAAAACTCTTCATCTCAAATATTTATTAAATAACAACTTATTGGGACATAACAAGTAATTTTTTTGATCTGAGAAACAAAGACAGCATTACCCCCTGCGCCTGTAAGCTGCAGAGTCCAACACTGTCTCTCAGCACTGTGAGGTCTCCCTCGCCTGTCATCCCACGCTTCAGTGCCTTTAAAAGCTATCCTATACCTGAAAAAGTCTCATCTTTCTAGCAGATAATATTCCGGATTATGTAATGATCCTCATATAGCATGGACTTCAATTTTTCTAACATCTTGGTCAAGTTCAGCCACATTCTTGTATTGTAAAGGACCATTCTAATGTCCACCTTTATTGCAGAGAACAGCTTTGCCCTTTACCTGGCCACTCTATATTCACTCAAATATAAATTGAACTTTTAGTGCCTTTTTCTTAGCCACACGGAAATATGGATTAAATATGAGCCTACTATATATTAATCTGTCTGTGTTTCTTTATCGCTGTCTTACCTTAGCTTCCACTGGTTGTTAAAATTCAATTGCTACCCTCATATCTGTCCCTTTTGAAATTCATACCATTAGATTTAGCTCATTGCTCAAACTAGATTTTTATTTTGTGATCTAAAATAGTTACCCTCTTTTAAACATCAGGACAGTCCTTGATTTCATGAGCATATGTCTTCGTTACTGCCAGACAGTGATGATAAACACACTGCTGGTGGTGAGGTGAAGGACTATCGGGAAGGTCAGCAGCAATCCAGCAATAACCATTCTTTAACCATAATTACTCAGTTATCTGCAGCATCTCCTTTAAAATAAGACTTGTTGATGGCACACCAAAAGACTCGGAGACTGCTTGTGAGATCCATATATAAATCTGATAATATGGCAACAGTGTAAAATTAGATGAGTTTGATATGATGTCCATTCATCATAGATACTGATTCAAACAGTCACGGCTACTTCCTATACTCAATAATTCCTTTGAGTTCACAAATATAATTGTCCGCATTAAATCAATCTAATCTCTCAAACTTTGCAGTATTACTGAGTCTCTCTATCCTTTTGGGACAACTTGGATTGATATAGAAATCTAATTGTGAATTGATTCAGCAAATAGCATGAGGCTGTGGAGTGACCAAACTGAGTGCAGTATATTTTAAAGAAAATGCGGAGACAAGTGTCCCTGAATCCCACAGGAAGGGTTGCAAGAGCAACCTGTTCCATAAGGAAACTAACTTGCTTTTGAGGTTCCCTGTAAAAGACATTGCAAGGAGTTGATGAAAATGTAGTAATCTAAGTACTGGAGATCAGATTTGACACTTTGGATGCTTCCATTTTCCTTAGCTTCAGTCCATTAAGCACATGTTTATTGATGCAATATTGTACACATAAAATGACCAAAATATAAAATTAAATGGGAAAATGATGGAGGATGCAGGCCAGCTGCTTCTCACAGCCGTGCTGCCAGAAGAGAGTGTACCAGTGTCTACTACTTTGAATATAAATTAATATTTTCAATTTAGTGTTTCTAAGTATTTGCATTTCATCAGAAAAACGTTTTTAACTTTTTTTAATCTTTAAGTTCCTGCATTATGTAGTTCAATGATAGACATACTACTTGGCCCTCTTATGTTTTAAGTAGAGATACTTCCTCTAAATACATATATTTTCAACATCTTCTTACAAAAGAACAAAATGTAATAAATGAAGAAATACTGTATATCAAGCATATACAAGATATTTTTCTTGGATAAAGTAATATGCATCACCTTATTAACCCATAATTGATGGAGAGAGATTGCACAGACACATTACTATAGAATAATTTAATGATAAGAGAGTACTCGTGATAAAATTTAATAAGCCAATTTAAATATAGGAAATTATGATCTGGAGACATGATTCAGTGATTTAGAGCTCTTGTTGCTCTTAATGAGGACCCAAGTTTCCTTCCCAGAACCAACACACTGTGACTTAGGACTGTTTGAAACTTCAGTCCCAGTAATCTGGTACCCTGCTCTAGCTTCCATGGGTACTTACACTCACATGGCATATACACATATATTCAGGCTCACACATATGCACATAAACAAATAAATCTTGAAAATAGAGAGAAGTTGTGTCTACTCAGTAGAGCACGTTTTAGGTAATAAACAGTTTGAAAGAAACATGAAGCATCTGATTCTGAAGAAAGGGAGGAAGACTTGTGATAGTGAACATTTGATATGGAATCAGGAAGCTTGGCGTTAAGTCTAACTTCTGCTATCTAGATTGTTTATATAATAAGCTTTTATCATATATCAGGGATTTTATTTACCTTGAAATACCAACAAGGTCACAATAATCAAGGGAATATATCTTCTTTCTTATTTTTGAAGTTATATTATTGGTGCAACATTTTCTCCCTCCAAACTCTCACATCCTCCTTACTCCCTCAAATTCATGGCTTCCTTATTTAATTGTTCACACACACGCGTGCACACACACAAACACATACACAATTTCTAAATCTATCCTGCTCAGTCTGTATAATGTCACCTGTATGTATGATCTCAGGGCTGAACTGGTGGGACTGGAAAACCAATTAAGGGGTTCTTCCCTAGGAAAGACCATTTTTTTTTATCCCACTCTCAAGTCTCTGCAGTTGCCCACATTCTTTACATACGCTGGAGGCCCTGTGAGCTTTCCCCTGCCCATCTTAGCATGTCCAGCCGTGGTGGTGCTCATGTTTTGTTTAGAAAGCCATGTTATTGAGTTTCATGATGCAACTTCTCCAACATTTCTAGAAGGCACAATTTCACAGGAAACTTCCAACTCCTCTGGCTCTCACAGTTTTCCTACCTCTTAGTCCACAATGATCCCTGATTTTTTTCATTTGTTCAAATCACTTTCTGTACCTGAAAAAATCTTTATTTCCAAAATATTTTTGTTATATCTAACATTATGCACTAAAAGCCGATAAGTATAAACAGTATGTGCAAAGTCATGAAAGTACTAAAGAATAAATGATCCGTGGAAGAGCAGTACTGTCTGCCTTGGCTAGGCTTTATTAGATAGACACTAAATACAAAAGGAAGGACAGAGCCTTTAAAAGTCCTTCTACACACAAATAAAGACTTCGGTTTGGGTTTTTGTTTTCGAGACAGGGCATCTGGTTTTTTAAATGACAGGGTAGGTTACATGAAATAAAACTCACCATTTGTGAAAATACAATCTGATTAGTTTTGACAAATGTGTTCATAAATCTCTATAAATTCTGTCATAGCTCTAGATAATTAGCCCAACCCTTAAGTCCGAGCTACTATTTCTTTTCATGACTATAATATTCCCTGTTCTAAATTCTCAACTAAATGGAATCAAGCAGACTATGGGATATGTGACTGAGCTATTTTCAGTTTCCTGACTGTTTTAAATTGCCTGTGCTGTTGCATAGCCATGCTGGGTGATAAGTTGCAGCAATGAGTTTCATTCATCTGCTGATAGACAACTGAGTTCCTTAGAGTTTGACATCACTGTGAGCAAAACTGAAGAACAATTCAAGCCAAGACTTTTTTTTAATACCATTTTGGAAAACATCTAAGATGAGATGGTTGGCTCACAGAGAAAGGTGCATTTGTAATTGGAAAAAAAAAAGAACTGTCAACCTGTTTCTACAGTTTATATGGTATTTGCATTTCCAAAGAAGAGCACAAAAAAAGACATAAAATTTAGGAGGGGAAATGTGTGGGTGATGTATGTTTTCGATGGGAGAAGGGAGTGAGAGAGGATACCGGGAGTGAAATGAAGAAAAATTCATGATACATACATAGGAAAGAAAAACGTAAATGCATTTAGGAAACGGGAAACCAGTTGACCTTATTAGTCTTTTCATTGGGTAGCTATCTCTGCTCTCTGGTCAGTTTTCTTCAAAACTAAGTCCAATCTAAAAATAGTCTATTAAAAATAGAAATAACCCTGAAAGTTTTACATTATATGCTTGCAAAGTTATCATCATCAAGATATTCTTGGTATATTGGTATAAAGATAGACAGAACAGAGACCAAAGAGTCACAGATCTATATACTGAGTCAAGATTGACAAACTTCTAGATAAAGTATGAAAGAGAATGTTGGAGAATTTATGTCCTAAATTAGACTCAGTACATACACATCATAAAAGAAAATGACAAGTTAGTCTGTATAGAAACTAAGAATATATGAGCTTTAATTGAAAATGAATGTCAAGGAAACAAATAATCTTAAAGTGACACAGAGATTTAAACAAACAATTATCAGGAGAGGAAGTTTAAATGGCTGAGAAACAACTAAATATGTTCAGCATCTTTAGACATCAGGGAAATCAAAATCAAAACTACTTTGATATTTCTTCTTACACTCATCAGGATGGCTAAGTTTCTTTTTTGTTTTTATTGTGCTATGTTTTTTTCTCTGATCCCCCCTATTCCTTCCCTCTCCCCTTCTTCCATCTCCTGTGACCCCATGCTCCCAATTTACTCAGGAGATCTTGTCTTTTTCTCCTTCCTATGTAGATCCATGTATGTCTCTCTTAGGGTCCTCTTTGTTGCCTGGATTCTCTAGGGCTATGGATTGTAGGCTGGTTTTACTTTGCTTTATGTCTAAAAGTCACTTATGAGAGAGTACATATTATATTCGTCTTTCTAGGTCTGGGATACCTCACTCAATGTGGTTTTTTTTCTAGATCCATCCATTTTCCTGCAAAGTTTAAGATGTCATTATTTTACCATTGAGTAGTACTCCATTGTGTAAATGTATCACATCTTCTTTATCCATTCTTCAGTTGAGGGGCATCTAGATTGTTTTCAGGTTCTGGTTATTACAAATAATGCTGCTATGAACATTGTTGAGCACGTGTCCTTGTGGTATGAATGAACTTCCTTCAGGTATATACCCAAAAGTGTATATACCAAAAGGTATTGCTGGATCTTGAGGTAGATTGATTTCTAATTTTCTGAGAAATCGCCATACTGATTTCCAAAGCAGCTTTACAAGTTTGCACTCCCAATAGCAATGGAGGAGCATTCCCCTTACCCCACACCCTCTGCAGCACAGGTTGTCATCAGTGTTCTTCATCTTGGCCATTCTGACAGGTGCAAAATGGAAGCTCAGAGTAGTCTGTCAGGGACCAGCCTTGACAAAAAACACCAGGGTAGAGGCATGGGGATTTAGAAATATTTGTAAAGAACATGAAGACATGAATGAAAATAATAAAACAGAGAAACGTAAGATACTATCAGAAGAGAGTTCCTGTAAGTACTGAAATTGCCTGCATTTAATTTCCAATTGCTTAAAATACCTCCCACCCCAAAAAGTAGAAGTAAGACAAAAGACTACATTAATGTGACACAAGGTTATGAACAGACCCCGTTGAAGATCGTGAGTTGCATCCATAGTTAAACATTCTGGTACTGGAACAAAACAAGCCATACTCAAACCCTAGACCAAAAATTCTGTAGGCAAACCACTCCCTGGGTAGAATCCAAAGTTATCTCCTTGAGGAACTGGAACTTAGTTGTATCCTTAGATTTTTGTTTGCTGTAAAAACATATCTATTCCTGAAGGACAAGGGCTGGCTATTAGCCATACCAGTTGACAATAACCTTGAGTGAGCAGAACTCTCTGGTACAAGTCTAGATGGGACCTTTGTCTGAGGTAGAAACACAGTAACCTTTAAGGAATAGAAGTAAGTTCCAACTCTCTGATCTTTAGTCCAGGTGGGAATAAATTCAAATTTTTGGGCCTCCACAGTTGTCGATGTTAACCATGTTACAATCTGTAGAATCACAGAAATAAGGAATAGAGTAAGGGACTAGGAGAATGGATCAATCTTGTTAGGAAAAGGGAATAAAATAGTTATGGATCAATGGAGTGGACTAGAACAGGAGTATTAAGTGAGGAAATAATATGAGAGACAGCAAAAATTAAGGACCATTTGAGAAGCAGTGTGGAAACCTAATACAATAGAAGCTTTCTAAAACTGTGTGTGTGTGTGTGTGTGTGTGTGTGTGTGCGTGTGCATGTGTGATCTAAATAAAATCACCAGATGATGTGAGACAAAGCTCCCCACTGGCCATCTCTTGTCACCAAATGAAGTATGCAGGCCCAGAATCAGATTATATCTAGGAAGTTTCATGAGAATCTACAAACAGCCCAGGCTGTTGCCAAGACAATAGTTAGCTTTCCACAGACTGATATCAAGGCCTTATTGTTGAAAACAACACCTATGCAGCTCTTTGGATATAGGGAAGTTGAGCTGACTACAAAGAGGATTCGCCCCTACATGCTAACGTCTTTGGTACAGAAAGGTTCGTCACACAGTGACGAAAAAGAAGTGCCAGGCACAATCAATTTGATCTGTCATGGTGTCCTGCCTACAGGATATACTAGCGCAGTGGTGGCACAAATCTTGTGAGAGGAACCAGCCAATGTCTGACTTGACCTGAGGCCCACTCTTCAAGATGGAACCCATACTTGACATTACTTGGGTGACTAAGAACCAGATAGTAAATAGCTCACTGTCCTGGGGTAAAAAAAAACTACTGATCTTTTAAATAAATAAAGGAGCAATAAAATGACTCCTAATGACACCCTGTCGTGCTCATAAATCAGCCATCATCAGAGAAGTTTTTTCCTGCAGCAAATAAGAAAAATTGCAGAGCTCCACAGCCAGCCATTATGCAAAGAGTGAGAGGTTTTGGAACACTCAGTCCTGAATGGGACTCAAGGAACCTTGTGGAAGAGGAGGCTTAAGAGTATAAAAGCCAGAGGATGTAGAGGACAGCAGGAGGATAAGGCCCCCTAAATTCACATGAGTGAAGCTCATATGAACTCACAGAGATGGTGGTAGCATGTGGAGGCCCTGCGGGGTCTTCACCAGCTCCTCTGTATATGGACTATGCCTTCCAGTTTATTGCTTCTGTGGGATTCCTGAGTGAGTGAAGGAGTGGTCTCTGATTCTTCTGCCTTCTCTTGGGATCTTTTCCTTCTGTTAGGTTGTCTTGTTCATCTCTAATGTGACATTTTTGTTTTATCTTATTATATCTTATTTTGTTATGTTTCTCATTATCCCTTAGGAGCCTGTTTGTTTCATAGTGAGAGACAGGAGGATCTAGAGGAGAGGGGAAGAGGGGAGGAACCGGTAGGAGTGGGGGGGAAAACATAATCAAGTTATATACTGTGAGAAAAAATCTATTTTCAATAAAAGGATAAAAAGAAAATATGCAAAGATTAGTAGAAGGTTAAGAATCACTTACTTGCTTAAAATGGATCTGTATGTATGCAGAATATGTAAAGATATCTAAAACTAATTTATACACAAAATTTATCAAATAACAAATGTTACTAAAATATGAGAAAAATTTTAAAAATAGAAAAGAGATGCAGCAAATAACAAGTAAAACTAGAGACATCATAATGATCAAGAGAATATAAATTAAGCATTAAATATGTCATATAGTTGGAATGGAATGTCTCTTTAACTGTATGATTCCATTAGGCAACATACACTGACGGATACCCCATGCCTTTCTGTAAATTAATAACTCATGTATTTTTATGATTTCCTTATTTATTTATTCTCTTACTAAAAGACATTTGGGCTGCTTCTTATTTGGGCTAATGCTTCTCTGAACATTCATGTGTTAGTGCTGGCTAAGGCATGAGTTTGTAATTCAGTTGAGGAAACACTTAGAGGCACGATTCTTGGTAAATATAGTATAAGTCTGTTTATTTAAATAAACTGTGTCTAAAATACTAGAACAATTTCTGTTCTCACGAAGAAAGAATGAGAGTTCCTGTTTTTCTAGACTCTTGCCAAAACGTGCTGTTGTCAGTGGGTTTGTTCCATTTCCATCACTTGAATAGCTTTGTGATGGTAGCTTGTTGTTTAAATTCATAACTCCTGAATAGCATATAACATGGAGCATATTCCATGCACTATTTGTTGTCCATACGTCCTCTTTGATGAGTTGTCTCTTCATACTTTTAACACTTTTTGCTGGTTCAGTATCAGTGAAAGTGAAGACTCCTCAAAGCAGGGATGGCAGGAAACATGGAGACAGAAACAACATGCGAGTTCTAACAGCAACCTCTTTTAGGTAATCGCACCACCTCTTCATGTGTGCTCTTCACACACATGCCCTGCTGCTCTCCAGCTGCTATGTTTCCACTTCCCCATGTCTTCTGATATGTAATTATAAATTGTAAATAGCTCACAGATTCCATGATCCAATTCATCACCAATATGATAGAAGGAGATAGTGATCCCCTGTTCAAACTGTTCACTTCCTGTCAGTATTATGTCACTTGTCAGACAGTTAGGATGACACAGGGGTTCTTACAGGGTTAAAATCACGGGATATCAACTGGAAACTTTCTTAATAGATCTTCAGATTGGTAATTAAAATGGAATCTGCGTTGTAAAAGTAGTAAACACTGTGTGGCCTGCCTACAGCAAATAACTGGGATGAAAATTTCATGCTTGAAGTTATCAGTGAAATCATGAAATTATCTCAAAATCATGGAGAAGCATAAAAACAAGGTGCCTTGGACTTGACAATAAGAAAAGTAGTCCGAATTTGCTGTGACTATGGGCAAACAAGAATTGGAACCATCCAGGATGGTTAGTTCATCCTTAGGAAAACGGAAAAAAAAAAAAACTCTTCAAGGAAGAATAGCATCAGCGAAGCCCTTAGAAAGAGACCGAGAAGACCATGAGCGATTACAAGGTGGTGGGGGTATAAAAGTCAAATATTCCAATCAAATTAACAGTAATAGGGCATCAGTGAAGATCTGGTGCTTAAAAGTAAACAAAGGCAATCAACTAACAATTAAGGAAATATACTACACCTAAAAGTGTAAGAAAATGATAACCTTCTAAAACATTTGTTTTCTCATTTTCTGTGTTAGTCCTTGGCATTTTCATACTTGTGTCCAATCCATCTTAATCATATCCATGGGCTTTCCCCTGCCTCTCACTGCTCTTTGCCTCACTCACAGATATAGCTCCCTTCAGCGGCAAGTCCTCCTCCTTCTCTCTTACAACACACTGAGGCCAATCAGTGCTGCCCAGATGCACAGGGCTGTGAGGCTTTCTTTCCCGACACCACCTCCACACCTCACAGATCTAATTAAGTGAGGATTTATAAGACAATGTTCACAATTATTTCAGCCTGATGATACTTATCAGTGCCCAGTTTTCATAAGAATCACCTTGAATTATCATATTATAGTCTCATTTCAAATAGTAAAAACTCTTAAACTGGAATGAATTTGAAATACTCCAAGTTGATAGTGCTATCTCAATCCTTCCGTCTTTTGGGAGATATATGATTTAACCATCCCAGAAAAACTAAACACTAAACAGAATTTGTAAAAGTTTTTCCTTCCTATCTTGGAAGCTAACACATGATATTTTAGGATCCACACAATCTATAATGCCAATTCTTTATATTTTGTTTTATCAGCACTTCAAAACTCTCAACTACCCTTAATTTGCTTTACAGAAAAAGACAATAATCACATTGACAATAATTGAGTTTCCTTTTTTTCCTTCTTTTTTTCACAGAAACAAAAAATATCTAAAATTTAAAATTATACAACCTTCAACAGAAAAAGGGAAATCATGTGTTTCGAAATTTCTTTGATATTTCACTGTTTATTCATTAGACTAAATGATTGAACAAGTCATTGAGTTGGCATTTCCTCAACCTGTCTTTCAGATCTACATTTCTCTGTGTCTTAGTTAGGATTTCTATTGCTATGATAAAACACCATGACCAAAGCAACTTGGAGAGGAAAGGCTTTATTTGGCTTACACTTCAATTGTAGACCATTGTTGAAAGAAGTCAGGACAGGAACTCAGACAGGGCAGGAACCTGGAGACAGGAGTTGATGCAGAGGCCATGGAAGGGTGCTACCTGCTGGCTAGCTCTGCCTGCTTTCTTATAGAACCCAGGGCCACGATCCCAGTGATGGCGTCCTATAATATGCTGAGCCCTCACCCACTGATCACTAATTGAGAAAATGCCTTACAGCTGGATCTTATGGAGGCATTTTCTCAATTGAGATTTCCTCTTAGACTGCTCGCTAGTTCCCAGCCAACCAGACACAGAAACTGTATTAGTTACAACACTGGTTGGCCTGTTAGTTCAGGCTTCTTATTAACTAACTCTTACATCTTAAATTACCCCATTTTGGTTAATTTGTGTATTACCATGAGGCTGTGGCCTACGGGTAAGTTTTCAGTGTTTGTCTCCTTCAGCAGCTAGATGGGATCTCCTTGACTCCGCATACTTTATCTCTGTTCAGACTTCCCACCTGGCTTTACTCTGCTAAGCCATTGGCCAAAACAGCTTTATTCATTAGCCAATAAAAGCAACATATATACAGAATGACTTCCCACACCACCCTCCTTTCAGATAACTCTAGCTTATATCAAGTTGACTTAAAACTAGCCAGGACATAGTGAATCCAAATGTTAAGAATATCATACATGATTTGAGGCATAGAAAACACAGAAAGGATCTAAGCATTGGAGATCAAAGACATGAGGATTGTGGAGGCTCCATAGAGACTGAAAATGTTGGGTAAGAAAGAAAGGAACTTGATTCAGCTCATACTGGATGGAGTCTGGAAAGCACAACAGGAAAGCCCTGGGAAGAAGGATGATTTCTTTAGGAGGCTGTAGCTAGTTCTCTGGACCAAGCCTGGGGGCCTGGAATCAGACTGCTGGCTATGTATCCCTTCCTGAAAGGATGACCTGTGGATTTTACTGCTGAAGGATGTGTGCATTTTCTGTTCCCACTCTTTTAATTTTAAAATGCATAATAGATGCATTTGTGCTATACAAATAACAGGAAATAAAGTCCATGCCTAATTTTCTATAAAGAGGTATACATGTATAGGTTTAAGAAAGAAAAAAATGCAAATGAAGCATATCTTTCTGTAAGAACTCTTGATGTAATAATATCAAGAAGATTGGAGGTAAAGGAAGAAGACGGGTAAAGGAGGGAATACAGGATTGGAAAACTAACACTAAGGGCCATATGGAAACTGACTAATGTGGAAGCTTCTTAAAATATATACATATATGAAAGAAATATAAATGTCGTCGCCAAATAATTGGGGAGACAATGCCTTTACTAGACATCTTTCTCCACCAAGTAAACCCTCCAGTAACAAGAATGGATTCAGTTCAGTGATTGGGCAAAGGAGCTCCATGGAAACCCCAAACATCACAGGTTATTGGTTGTTCTCCACAAACTGATTGCTAAAGACGACACTTAAATATCTCACTGAACAAAGAGAAGTTGAATTTCTGCATAACTAAAGCTTTCACCCCTACTAACTATCACTGTTCGTGGTGCCAGGAGGTACTCGGACTGCTACCAGAGGAGAAAGACAGCCGACAACCAAGCTACAAATGCTGGGATCTCCAACAGTAACCTGCCTGTAAGATATGTTGATGCGATAGCAAACACTTTGGAAGGAACCAACCACTTTCTGATTAAATTTAAGGCCCACTCCATAAGATGGAACCCACACTTGACAGTGCTTTGGTGGCCAAGAACATAAAAGTACATAGGCTGTGGGCCTAAGGAAAGAAAAACATATACTATTATTCTACTGCAGGTTCACAACAATATAACAAATCATAGCATTCTGCTATACATGTAATCAGTGCCTCACACACTTATCATCAGAGAAGCATCCTTTTACCGTAGATGGGAACTAACACCGAGGCTCACAACGAGATAGTGTGCAAACAGTGAGAGATTCCGGATGTCCTAAATAGGATGTCCTTAATAAAACTTTTCCCACTTGTTTCAGAGAGCTATGCAGAAGAAGAGACCGCAAGATTACAAGAGTTAGAGAGGATAGGTGATCCCAAGGAAACAGTGTCTTCCAGACATAACAGGACTGAGGCATGCATGAACTCATAGAGGCTGCTGCAGCATGCACAGTGCCTGCACAGGTTCAAGCAGATGGGGGTCACAGCGAAGAGAGAGGGAAGCAGAGGTGATCTCCCAAACCTAACCAAGAAGCTGTCTCCAATTGGCATCTGTTTTCAAAGGAGAAACCAGTTTTCCCCAGTGGTGTCTTACTGGTATATTAACCACGCTTAAGGGTAAGCCCTATGCCCAGCAATCAATGGCAAACACAAAACAAACTTAGTGTGTTTATGCCTTTTGGTGATTTTTAAATAGACTTTTTGTCTTACATTGATTTGTTTAGAAATTTTGTCCTATAGATCATTTGTTTGCGTATTAGTTTCCAATTATGTGTGTTTCTGGATTTTGTTTTGTTGTTGTTGTTTTGATAAGTGTATGTGTGAATGGAAAAGTGTGTCGTGTGCGTGTGTTTTCTTAAATTCTGTTTTGTTTGGTTTTGCTTGCTTATTTTTTTGTTTGCCTCTTTTCTAAAGAGAGAGGAAAAGAAAGGACATGGGTCTGGGTAGGGGAGGTGGGGAAGGGGAAAATATGATCAGAATACATGATATGAAAAAAATTTTTTCCAGAAAAAGAAATTTCTCTACAAGAACAAACTGTAATTTTCCTGTTTCATACTTTGGAGTGCAATGGACGATTCCTTTCAAAAAGAAGGGTGTTATTAGCACAGTAAACCACCCAGTCTTAACTATTGTCTTAATGCTTACATCCAAGTTATAGCAGGCTTTGAGGCCATGCTCACCTCCCTTGAAACATGCTGATGGAAATCATTGTAATGATTTATTATGTGCCCATGCTGAGAGGCAGAGAAGGCCAGCTGGACTGGGACTGATGGAGCATGTGATCAAACTGGACTCTCCGAA
>LOEQ01005692.1:64466-85648 GCA_001685075.1 Bramus lutescens
GATTCTACTGCATGTACTGGCTTTTTGAGAGCCTAGTCTGTTTGGATGCTCACCCTCCTAGACCTGGATGAAGAGGGGACCCTTGGACTTCCCACAAGGCAGGGCACCCTGACTTTTCTTAGGACTGGAGAGCGAGGGAGGGAGTGGGGGGAGTGGGAGGGAAATGGGAGGAAGGGAGACGGTGGAAATTTTAAATATATACGTAAATAAATAAATAAGAAAGTTGAATTTCTGTCCTGTGACTCCTCTTTTAAAAACAAAATTGGGACATAGTGGTTTACGTGTCTTGAAGAACTTTCCTTCTTCTAAGAATATACTTGTGAAGAGTATGATTGTACCATCCCCTTAGAAGGAATAGGGAGGTAGAAGCAGCACCCCAGACAGCAAGTGGGAGAAGCTTGCTTTCGTGACATTACAGAGGATGAGCTGTGCAGAACAATCTGCATGTATTATCACAGCATCTATCTTCACATGTATAGAAGCATTCTTCATCGAACCCTACCACCTCATTAGAATTAAACTCACGTAAGCTGCTCTCTATCTACTCATGTTTGCTAGCCACTTAGGTGTTGAAGCTCCAGTTAAAATAGTGAAACCTAAACAGAGAAGGAGAATACAGGTTCTGTAGCTGTGAAAAAGGCACCATGACCAAGGCAACTTATTAAAGGAAGGATTTCTTTGGGGAATTGCTTACAGCTTCAGGGAGTGAGTCCTATCATCAGAACAGGGAACAAGGGAACAACAAGCAGGCATGGTGCTGGAGCAGTAGCTGAGGTCTTACATCTGTCTGCAAATTGAAAGCAGAAAGAGAGAGAAGAAGGGAGAAGAGGGAGGGAGAGAGAGAGAAGAGAGGGAGAGAGAAATGGGAGAAATGGGCGAGCTGTGGGATTTTGAAATCTCAAAGTTCACCCCCAGTGATACACCTCCTCCAACAAGACTATGCATCTTAATACCCCCAAAAAAACAACTGCAGGGTCCATGACTTCTAATATAGGAACCTATTTGGGATAATTCTCATTCAGACCATCGCAAACTCTTTAAGATGCAGCTCAAGTACAATTCTTTTAGCCAAGCATAGTTTTCTCCCTCTGTCGTATACTTACAATCTCTTCTGTGAGTAAGGTTAGGGTTAAGTGTTAGGGTTAAGGGCTTTCTTTTTAGCTTAAAGAACAATTAGCAATTTCTGAAATTTTTCTAAGTTATGAAGAGAATTTTAATAGAATTTTGTGATAGAATTTTGTCTCAGTTAAATTTCAGACTGATCAAGGAATAAGATTGTTTAACATTTATGTGGGTGTGCATGCATGCACACACACACACACAATCAAGATAGAGGCAAATGAATTCTGTAGTATAATATTGCCATACATTTGTAATCACTTTGGAAAGATATTTTTAAAAATATACTGGTGATGCATGCCTTTAATCCTAATACATGGAAGCCAGAGGCAGGTAGATCTGTGAATTCGAGGCCAGACTGGTCTGCAAAGTGAGTTCTAGGAAAGCCAGGGCTACTCAGAGAAATCCTCTCTCGAAAAGGTAATAAATAAACAAATCACAAGTAAGTAAAAATACTAACTCTTCTCAAATTCTTAAATCAATTAATATTGTGGTTTGGCTCTTTGGGGGTAAACATTTAGGATTTACTTGGAATAACTGAGCTGCTGCCCTAATCTATGTCCTTTGGCAATGCTGTGCTATCACGACATTGGAATAGTCTAGTTATTGCTTGTCTATCAAGAGCTGAAGAGTGGTAAACTTAGGTTTTAATCTGTCTCTTGTTAGTTTTTGGAAACTGGTATCAATCATGTAGAAAAACATAGCCAACCACTCTGAAGGAGCTATTAAACAGAGAAAAGATGATCTAATTGAGTCTCAGAAGTCTAACCCAGGTGAGAAACGTTGTCCCTGACCATTCGCCCTAATCCAAAAGAACAACTAGTTTTCCATGGCATGGAAAATAGTAGGTGTTTATTTGAAAATACTAATTTAGCTATGGATGATCGGTAGTAAAATAATATGAGTTTCTAAAGTTACAGCATAGAAGAAAGAATAACTGTTTTCAAATTTGCCATGCTCAATGCCTTAGGGGCAGACTATGAGACCTTAGAAGGAAAATGAGAGACGATTGTATTAGCAATGAGAAGAGCTCTGTACTAAGACTCTGAAGTGAGATGCATTGCAGAAGAATTCAGAATCCTTCTTTGAAGTATTGCTTCCAGCATTAGAATTCTTATATTTTTGGAATATCATACTACACATTCACCTCCACAGGAGATGCTGGGCAGTTTATTTAAGCAAGTATCTAGATGTTGAAAACTTAGAAATTACTTCTTTTTTATCTTTGGTCTTGTATAGAAAACCATATTGAGATTTCCTGGGTACAACTTCCCGATATAAAAGACCTAGCTCACGGCAGATATCCTGTTTGACTCTTACAATCTCTCTGCCCCCTCTTCTACAATGTTCACTGAGACTTAGATGCAGGAGTTATACTAAAGATTAGTAATTGGGTTTGGCCTCCCACGGTCGCTAGTTCTCTGCGTTTTGACCAGTTGAGGATTTCTGTAACGGTTTCCATCTGCAACATAAAGAGGTTTCTTTGATAGAAAGGAAGAGCTGCACTCGTCTGTTGGGGTAAGGGCAAGTATTCAGAGTGCAGTTAGAAATTCTGTTGGTTCAGTGAAACGGCAGTAGTGGGTTCTCTTCTAGAGTGCATGGCCTCACCATTTAGTAGCGTGTTAGGTTTACGGTATTGGGCATGAATTCCCTCCTATTGAGTGGGGTTTAATCACATGCCTGTTGGTTACCCCCCAGAATGTAAGTTTCATCACTATGCATTTTGGTCACAGTTTTGTTTGCAGGCGTTACAGCTGGTTGGGAGTACTGATCGTTTTTTTTTTTCTCACTTGACTTCTTGGGTGGCCCTTTTAGTGCTATGAGATATGATCTTTGGGGAGGAGGTTTCCAGAACAGTCCCAGTTTTCTTCCTCTAAATTCTCTGTCCAAAGTGTATGTTGTCTCCAGCAACAGGGTTTTATCTTCCATTTCTGGGAGGAACCCAAGGGCATTGTCAATAGTCAATATTATAAATAGTATATGTTGAATATTTAACTCGATTTTAATACTTATTTTTCAAACATAAATTTTGGATGCCCTAAATTTACATTGTTCTCATGTTCAAATAGGGTTGCAGTTTTTCTGATCTACCAGCCTCTCCCCGCTCTTGCCCAACTCCTTTCTGCTTCTGTGAGATGGAAGAATCTGCTTAAAGTCAGGTTGTTCTATCCACTCTGCTTACTCATGTGTCTCAGAAATGTATCTCACGAAAGGATTGGTCTGGGCACAGCTTCCAAGTTAGGAAGTTAATTTATAACCCACAGAGTTCTTTCCAGTTACTCCTGTATAAGAATCTTACAGGGACTGAGCAGATTTTTAAGACCACAGTGAGAGATTGTATTCCAAGATTGCAATTTTGCCAATATGATTGAAATAAAATTAATGCCAAGAATTTGACATGTCACCAATCCCATTCTACCTTATTTGAATTCCTAATTTTAGAGGAAATTGAGTGCTAAGTCAAAGCTAGAATCTGAAGTATGGAGAACAGGTCTTCCTCTGGATATCCAAAGAAAGCTTTTGTGTTCTGTGTGCTTCCAATTTGTAAATAGTTACTTCATCCTATTTCAGTTACCTTACCCAAATTTAAAGCATGAAGATACTGAGGTGAGAATATTAAATTCCTTGACCAGAGACATCCCACAGCCAATTAAACATTTTCAAAGGGGTCAAAAGCCATGGTGCTTATTCTATAGGCTTTGATCACTGCCCAGATGCTACCCATTCCTTCTGACAAATGTGCTGCATATAAAACAGATTAATATCTGTGGTATCATTAATATTGTGATATAACATAGATATTATGGATTGAAATTTTGAAAATGATTATTTTGTCCAAGAATATAATAACTAGTGTGTTTACCTATTTTCCCACAATTAAAAAGATATATGTGTCAAAAAAAACTAAAGATTACAGGTTTGGGGGAAAAGATGTAGGAAAAGAGAAATTAGATCTATTCTGTTCTAATCACATGAATGATAAACAAAAATGTACAAGTTTAGGTTCAAGGTTCAGCATTTTAGAAAGTATAAATAGGATTTTGGTAATTTTTGGCTCCTCTCAAGGACTCAGATTAATAGTTTAGATAACATTTGGGGATCTCATCTTGGCATTATCATGGACAGATCACTAGGACATTCAAGGGACAAGCACATCTTCCCAAGCACTTTTCAGACAACAGTCGCTGATTACCCAGATTCTAAACGCATACACAGGATTAGCACTGGGAAGACTGCATGCCATGGATGAGCTGAAATCCCACGGTTATAAACTTTTGACCTCAGAATGATGTGGGAGTCCCCTCTGTGTTTTGCTTCTTAATGAATAAAGAAACTGCCTTGGCCTAATAGGGCAGAACTTAGGTAGACAGGAAAAGACAAAACTGAATTCTGGGAGGAAGAAAGCAGAGTCAGAGAATCGCCATGGACCCGCCACGGGAGACAGATGTGCTGAGACTTTGCTGGTAGGCCCCGACCTTGTGGTGATATATAGATTAATAGAAATGGGTTAAACTAATATGTGAGAGTTAGCCAATAAGAAATTAGAGTTAATGGGCTAAGCAGTGTTTTAATTTATACAATTTCTGTGTGGTTATTTCGGAGCTAAGCTAGCTGGGCGGCTGGGATGAACAAGCGGGCCCACCTCCAATAGCAGAACAATTTACACCCATAAAATCAAGCCCAAGACTCAGTAAATATGCTCTGAGTTGAGCACACGTTACCATTTCTACTCTGCAGCATCCAGGTGTGATCTTTGTTTGATGCTTCGTCTGCGGTAGCATGACCCATCCAGCTGAATGGTCAATTCTTCACAGTAGGAGTCATATCGTATGAGCCTTTCTCACCATATAACAAGAAGAGGCTGAGGAAAAAGTTTTCACTGCTTAATTTGATGTAATGGGGAGGGGGCTGTGTTTCTGTTTTAGATTCGTTGAACGCCATTCCTTCGGAGAGAAAAGACACCTGTCAAGGTCCTTGATGGTTTCACGCTTCCAGTTAAAATTGCTAGCCTCGGAAAACATACCAACCTGATCCTAAGCACTCTGGCATCACGAATGGCAGAGCTACAATTAAGGGCTTTGCCTGGTGTTAACAAACGCCAGGGGGAATCTCATTCTCTGCAGATGAGTTCTCCAGGAATTAATTAGCTCTCTCCTTTCACTCTTTGCAGAACTATGCTGCTCCCAGCATGCCTGGTGCTTGCTGCAGGCGTGGGTCAAAGCATGCAGCTGTCAATTAGTTAATATTCATGACATTTTAAAGGAAATGAAATGTACATGAAGCCCGTCGTATTGAAGATTAGTAAAGCCAGTGCATTTATGAAATAGCCTAGTTCTTTGAATAATAATTTGAGGAACTCAGGGCCACAAGAAATTTAATTCTTACATTTTGGGATTTGTCTTCCCTTTTTTGTCTCAGTCATTAAGAGATAGGGAGTGGAGTTAATGGTTCTGGATTTTAATTTCTATTCTGTGATCTCAGCATATACATTTTGTGTACCACAGTAGGCATTGTGTATAAAATAGAGAAATGAACTAGTGGGCTTCCAGTTTTTAAAACATAGGCAGACTCTTCTGATGATTATGGGAATTTCATCTTGTACATGACTGTTCTTCAAAATAAGTTACAATCGGAAATTCCAAATTTTGTTTTATTATAAGCACGTATGGAGAGAATTAAATTTTAAAACTTTTTAAACCAGATAATTCTGTGACTTGAAGACCAGTTTAAAAAGACATGTGGTGCACAAAAAATGAATCTCCAAAAGTTATATTGCAATGAAATAGAATTTTAATGCACTAACATGAGAATTTTTAGTTTCCTGATCATTGTGCCTCCCTAAAGTGTCAAATCAGGTTACAGCTCTGGAGTGCCCAGCGTCGTTGCTCCTTTAAGCTGAAGCCACCACTCCCTTAGAGACTAGGCTCTCAATGCATACTCGCTTAGCTTATCATTACACTGCATTTTAGGACGTGAAGAGAGAATAGTGGTGTCAGTCGAGATGGATATGATAGAAACGTCCTTTGTTGTCTATTTGTTGCATTTGGCAAATTTAAGTGATTAAAATGACACTGACATACATAGGTGTAACAGAGTGTGGCAAGTCACCAACTCTAATGAATTATAATTATTTGTGGTTGATCCATACTCAGTGCAATCCAATAAGCATAGAATTTTTGTGTGTGCATGTAGGGCAAGAGGAAAAAGGATATCCTTGCTTGTGTTTGTAAGGAGGTCAGAAGTAGACACAGATCTCTTCTTTTGTCATTGCGCACCCTTTTTGAAACAGTGAATCTAGAGCTCACTGCCTGGTCAGAATGGTTATCCAGTGAACCCTTGGGATCCTCTCATCTCCTCCTTCTAGCAAGAGAATTACAGGCATGTACAACCACACATCTGTTAAATATTCACCCCATCGTGATAATGAACATGCTATGGTCACCATCACCTCTCAAGGTCTCCTTGTAATCCTTTGTAAGTCTTTCTTTCTTCCCATTTCAACTCCTCTCTCCGATTGATATTTGAGATGAGTTTATGCTTTCTAGACCTTAATAAAATTTATTCATAATCATATGAATTTTATTTTCCACTTAGCATTGTCTTGAGATTTACCCCTGTTATTGTGTATAGAAATAATTCAGTTTTTCACTGTTGAATATAAAATTATACAAATATGTTACAATTTATTTGTTCACTCTCTTGATAAGTATTTAAGTTTTTTGATTGTTTCCAGTTTGGAAATATAACAAACAGTGTGCTATGAGTACTTGGACCAGTCTTTTCGTATGCCTGTGTACATGTGTTATACATACTGCGTCTTTTCCTTTGATTGAGTAACTAGGGATGCCAAATTTTACAGTTAATGGCTCTAAAAGTTATTAATGTAAGGTCCGTTTAGTTTCTGTGTAAATTGTGTTATTTCAATATAAAGATGACTTTGCCATCTTCTTCCCAATCTGGAAGCACTTTGCTTCTTTTTAAACGCACCATGCCCCTGGCTAGATATTCCAGTACAATATGTAATAGAAGTGCTTCAGAGTAGACACCCCAAGCTTATTTCTGATCTTGGCACAAAGTATTTAGAATTCAACACAGATATGATGTCAGCCATAGGTGTTCACAGATATCATTTACCAGGTTGAGGAAGTTCCTTTTTATTACTAATGTGTTGAGAATTCTCATCAGGAACAGATGTGAGATCTCATCAAATGCTTTTACTGTATCAATGTGATAATCGCTGACTCCCCTTTAATTGCACTAATATTATGAGCTGTCTATTGGTTTTCAAATGTTAAAGTAACCTAATATTTATATGATAAACTCTACTTGGCTATAAGATATTTGCTTTTAATATATTGTTGCTTGGACTTAGCAAAAGATATTTCTTTAAAAATTAGCTCTAATTATGAATGTTCATAAAGAGCACTGGTTTTCTCAAACCCAACCCTGGCTAAGTTAATAAAGCTTGATATACCTTAGCTTGCTTACTCAACTGCACAATGCAAAACACTCTATTTCCAGAACAAAATTAGTTAATATAATTATGATTATACTTGAGTATACTAAAGGGCCTAGTAGATGATAACTACTAAAAAAGAAGCATGATACATATTGAGTGGCAGTGAGGCAGGTTGCCAATCAAGAAAAAAAAAAGATGTTTTGGAGTAACTAGGAAAACAAGTTATCAAATACCACAAACGCATGTTTAAACTAGTCAGAGAAGGGGAGACTTGGACCTGGGGGAGGTATGCATGCTGAAGTCAAAAAGGGGGGCATTTTCTACCCATTTAAAAACAAATAAGTGAAGATGTTAGTTCATTTGTTATATATGGGGGAGCTCTGAGCCTTTGTCCTAGGACCACCAAAGGTTAACGGGACAATGCCCAGGTCTGAATGTGACAACCTTCTTGACCTCTCAGGGCCCTGTGCTCAGCGCGCTATGAGCCTAACGTTTTCAAGAGATGTATTTCATTCATTCTCTCTACTCAGGCACAGCTATAGAGATTTCCTGGAATAACCTTCCAAGAATGTATAACACACATTGTAACAAGTAAATATGGCTTTGGGTCTATGAGACACAAACCATCCAAGAGATTATGACCTACTTTTACTACCATAAATTTTAGTATCTGTGAAAGTTATGCTTGAGACAGAGACAAAAAGGATGAATTAGAAAAATTAACAGTGCAACTCATTTCTCAAATTTATCACAAGAAATACACAGGCTTTCATCCTGTACTTTATTTGAACACAACATTTCACTTCATCCCTTTTTGATCTTTCTAAAACTATAATTATTATTCATATGGCTCATTATATGAACTTATGATTTTAAAATATATACTTTATTAAAATAAGAATATTTGATTTATGGAAAATTTTTATTAAATGTAGATCCTGGTTCTACAAATCAAGTTTTAAACTTCAGTTTATTGTTGGCTGACTCAACAACACAAGAACAAAGTTCAGTACTATGTCCTACGTGACTCCTTAGAGAAAAACCTCTCTCCAACATACATTTTAGTTTTATTACTGTGTGGTTTTACCTTTTATTCCTCCTGCATATAAGACATTGCCTAATAGGAACTTTTGTCTACTTGATTCTCCAGTCTCTCTCCAGTGCTGAGAAGCAATGTAGAAAAGCCAGTTAAGGCTCTGTGAACATTGGCTTTATCCGTTGCACCTCGGCCACATTCACTGCCAAACTCTGTGGAGCAGGTGAAAGGGGGAAAGGCATTAGCAGGAAGCGCAGAGGTTGAGCAATACACGCAATGCTGGAAAGGCTCTAAAGAATCCTGATGGATGACTACAGAATCCAGAGGGATTGTAAAAACCGGCAGAAAACAGTGCCGATTACGTTAGTAGTAATGAGCATGGTGTACGACAAGAAAGAAACCTCTAGAAAAACACATTTATGATAGGACAAAGAAAAATGATGTTAGAAAATTTGAAACCAGAGCCAGATTGAGAAGAGTCTCAATTGTCAGGATGGGAGCTTGGCACAAGAGCACGGTTTGGACGTCCAGACTCAAATGTCTTTGTGGACAAGCTTTGGAAAGAATGGAGGGGGAAAGGTTACAACCCAGCCAAGAAGATGTCAATTGCCTGTAGTTCCTTATGATTTGGGGCAATTCCAAACAAAAGCAGCAAATTGAAAGATCCCGTCCCCTTTATTTTCTCCTCTTCACTCTAAGAATACCAATTACAAGTGACTGAAGGAAAAATGTTTTCATGCTGTTTCTGTAGCCCCAACTGTTACACACCTGGGTCGATTCCAAGGGTTCATACACAGACCACATTTACAGTCTGAATTTTTCACTTGTTTATGCTTTTGTGTTGAGGTCATTTTTATATTTGTTGTATTTCTCAGTTGATACAAATTATAGTCAGATTAGGGTAATCAGTGTCTTTTAGCAGTCCTTCCTGTCAGTAGTTAACAATAGGAGTGTAGTGTAGTGAAGTCCGCTGTGACATCTCGGCTACACTCCAGGAAACTGAAGTTGATAGTGCACTCACTGGTACACATTATTATAAGGAAAATATAATAAAATAATAGTAGTAGTAGTAGTAGTAACATATGACTTGAAGTGTGTGAATTCAGTCAAATGCACCAGAAATTTAAATATGCCAAATTGGACAGTGAATAAGATGGTATTCATAGTTATTAAATAGAATATGAGGAAATAGTGATATTAAACATAAACACATCTTTTAATACCCAGTATATGTTTTCTGAAGGGTTACATCACCTTAAGGAATGAGATGAGCATTATACGTTGCAAAGATCTGTGGCCCTTAAAGGGTTTACAACAGAATAACAAAACCAGCATAGTCTGGAATGTATTAAAATTTATGTGATGTCGATATTATTAAGTGTGTGTGTGTGTGTGTGTATTTAATGTTAACTTAGGAGAGAGTAGGATTTTTTACACTTTGGAGAAATTACATTTTTCAGGAATAAGTGCCTGCCTTTTCTTCCAGTTGCTTTGTTATCTTAGCAACCCAACCTTTGAACTACTTTCTGGATATCCTCATATCTATATGTGTGTGTACAAGAGTGTCTGCTTGTATGTTATACCCATAAAGATATGCATAAAATGGTCAAGGGTAAAAGTTTGACAAAGGATGTGCATCACAGAACGTCCTAATTGAATCCACAGTTCACTCTGGCCAGTGAAGCTGGCAGGCTGACTACAGATGATCGTCTCTCCCTCTTCTCCTGCAAACCCAGTCCTGCAATCTCAGTCTGGCTCTGTGGCAGACCACCTGCTGTGACCTCCAGCTCCCCTCTGTCCCAGTCTCCAGGGATCACACAGATTTCCCCCAGTTTTTCTCCCACCTTGTCCTGCTATCCCAGCATCCATATCCAGCAGGCTTTCTCTAGGAAGCCTCCAGCTAAGCTGCCAGACAACCAAGTGGGCCAGTAAGGCACATGGGCAAGCTTCAGATCTTCACCATCCCTCTTTTTGTCCATATCCAGTTCCCAGTCCCAACCACAGCTCTGTAAAAAAAAAAAAAATTAACTANAATTAACTATTGTGGCCTCTCTACACTCTCTGCCACAAGTCCCAAGGGTCTAGACACATCCTAGTGAAAAATCCTGCTTTCCTACCTCCTGTGAACCCTTCCACTCCCCACATCCCATGCCCATTGATAAATGTCATCTCCCAAACACATTTTACCCAGAGTCTCCAGTGGCCACACCCACCAGGATCCAAGAAGAATGTCCTACTAGAGAACACACAGCCACCACACTTTCCTAAGAACCAGAGAGGGCACCAGAAACTAAGGAACAAACATGTACCTGATAAAGACAAGGCCAGATATTAGAGCCTAAAATTACAATTTTCCCAAAGCCAGATGCCTAGATGCCAGCATAAAAACACAATCAATAGCAGCCAGGTCAATATGACTCCACTAGATCCCAGCAAACCCCCACATTAGACCCTGAATATTGCAACGAAGCTGAAGCTAAAAACAAAGACCTTAAAACAGCCTTTATGAATATGATAGAAGGCCTTAAAGAAGAAATGAATGAAACCCTTAAAAAAAATCTATGAAAACACAATCAGTGTTTTCAATAGTTTGAAATAGTTTAAGACTTGAAAGTAGAAAAAAAATCAATAAGGAAAACCCAAGCTGAAGGAAATCTGGAAATGAAAAATTTAAAAACTTGAACAAAATCCTCAGAAGCAAGCCTCACCAACAAAATACAAGAGAAGAGAGACTCTGAAGCATTGGAGGCAAGATAGAAGAAATAGGTACCTCAGTCAAAGAAAATGTTAAATCTAGTCAGGCAGTGGTGGTGTCTGTCTTTAATCCCAGCACTCAGGAGGCAGAGGCAGGCAGATCTCCATGAGATCAAGGCCAGCCTGCTCTACAGAGCGAGTTCCAGGAACTAGGACTGTTACATAGAGAAACCCTGTCTCGAAAAGGAAAAAAAAAACACCAAAAAAAAATTAAATCTAAAAACTCCTGACACAAAATATTCAGGATATTTGAGCCACTATAAAAATACCAAATATAAGTATAATAGGAACAGAGGAAAGAGAAGAATCCCAGATCAAAGGCATAGAAATACTTTCAACAAAATTATAGAAGAAAATTTTCCTAACCTAAAGAGGGAGAGATGCCTATCAAGGTACAAGAAGTTTTTAGAACACCAAATAGACTGGGTCAGAAAAGAAATTCCCCTTGACACATAATGATCAAAATACTAAATGTTCATAATAAGGAAAAATATTAAAAGCCACAAGGGGAAAAGAAAGATCAAGTAACATAAAAAGACCTAACTTCTCAACGGAAACTCAAAAAGCTAACAGCCCCTAACAGATGATATATGGACTATAACAGAACACAGATGTCAGCACAGACTACTATACCAAATAAAATTTAATTACAGTAGATGGAGAAAATAAGACATTCAATGATAAGGCCAAGTATAAGCAGTAAGTATCAACAAAGCCAGAAGGCACTAAAGAGGTAACCAGACCCAAGAAAACACAAGGAATGAGTATTCTGAAAACAGCAAATCAAAAGAGAAGAAAACACATAACAACAACAACAATATAACAGGAATCAACAAACACTGCTCATTAATATCTCTCAATAGCAATGGTCTTAATCCCCCTATAAAAGAAAACAGACTAATAAAAGAGATATAAAAACAAGGTCCAGCCTACTGCTTCATGCAAGAAACACGCCTTAACATGAAGGATAGACATCACCTCAGGGAAAAAGATTGAAAGCTATTTACAACAGATGAACCTAAGAATCAAACTGGCGTAGCCACTTTAATATCTGACAAATTAGACATCAAACTTGGTTACAAATCAAGTCTCAACAGATACAAAAAAATTGGAATAACACCCTGTATCCTATCTGACTACCACAGACTAAAGCTGTACATCAACAACAGGAAAAAAAAAGAACAGAAAACTTACAAGCTTGTAGAAACTAAATAACTAAACAATGAATGAAAACTGCATCAAGACATAAATTAAGAAAGAAATTAAAGACTTTTTTAAATGAATGAATATGAATACACAACATACCCAAACTAATGGGGCAAAATGAAGATGGTTCTAAGAGGAAAGTTCATAGAACTAAGTGCCCATATTTAAAAAAAAATGGAGAAATTTTATACCAGCAATTTAACAGCACCTGGAAGCTCTAGAATAAAAAGAAGAAATCACACTGTTAGGGTCTCTATTGCTGTGAAGAGACACCATGACCATGGCAATTCTTATAAAGGAGCACATTTAAATGGGGTGGCTTACTTACAGTGCAGAGCTTCAGTTTAATATTATCATGGTGGAACATGGCAGTGTGTAAGCAGACATGGTGCTGGAGAAACAGATGAAAGCTCTACATCTTTCAAGCAACAGGAAGTGGTCTGTGCACAGGAAGGCATCTTGAGCATGCATGAGACTTCAAAGCCCACCCCAACAATGATGCAATTCTTCCAACAAAGCCAAAAAACCTACTCCAACAAAGCCAGACCTCCTACTATTGCCACTCTATTTGAGGTCCAAATTCTTTCAAACCACCGCACACACCCAAAAATAATAAATGGCAAGAAATACTCAAACTTAGGGCAAAAATCAATAAAATAGAAAAAATACAAAGAATCAGTGATAAAAAGATTTTGTTCTTTAAGAAAATCCGTAATGTTGATAAACCTTTATCCAAATTAACTAACATGTCAAAAGTGAATGAATTCACAAAATTAGAAATGAAAAGGTAGATACAAAAGACACTGAGGAAATCCAAAGAATCATGAGGACATACTTTAAAAATCTGTGTTCCACCAAACTGGAGAATCTAAAAGAAATAATTTTCTTGCTGCATTCAATTTACCAATGTTAAATCAAGATCAGATAAGGAATTTAAACAGACTTATAGCCCCTAGTAAATTAGAAGAATTAAAAAAGTATCCCATGAAAAAAAGAAAACACCAGCACTAGAAAGTTTGAGTACAGAATTCTACTAGAATTTCAAAGATTTAATAAAAACACTTCTCAAATAAATTATTCTACAAAATGCAAACAAAAGTAAATTGTCCAACTTACTTAATCAGTACAAAATTACTGTGACGCCCAAACCGTGTAAGATCCAACAAAGAAAGCAAATTACAGACCAATTTCCTTTATGAACATACTTGCAAAAGTTCTCAAGAAAATACTTCTGAACTGAATCCAAGAATACATCAAAAAGGGGAGGGGAGAGGTTAACATGAGGGAATAGGATGGTGGAGATTGGGGAAGAACAGTGAGAGCAAAGAAAGAGATATCTTGATTGAGGGAGCCATTATTAGGCTCGAGAGAAACTTGGAACTAGAGAAATTGCCAGGAATCCACAAGGATGACCCCGGCTAAGGCCCTAAGCAATAGTGAAGAGGGTACCTGAATTGGCCTTTCCTGTAATCAGATTGATGACTATTTTAATTGCCATCATAGAACCTTCATCCAGAAACTGATGGAAGCAGATGCAGAGATCCATAGCTAAGCACTAGGCCAAGATCCCAGAGTCCAGTCAAAGAGAAGGAAGAGTAATAACATGAGCAAAGGGGGTCAAGACCATGATGGGGATACCCACAGAAACGCTGACCTGAGCTAGTAGGGTTCACTGACTCTGGACTGAAAGCAGGGGAACCTTCATAGGACCAAACTAGACCCTCTGAATGTGGGTGACAGTTGTGTTGTTGGGCAGTCTGTGGGGTCATTGTGAGTGGGACCAGAATTTATCCTAGTGTTGAACTAGCTTCTTGGAGCCCATTCTCTTTGAAGGGATACCTTTCTCAGCCTAGATAAAGGGGGAGAGGGCCTTGGTCCTACCTCAAAGTGATGTGAAAGACTTTGTTGACTCCCCATGAGAAGACTTACTGTCTCTGAGGACTCGATGTGAGTGGAGTAGGAAGAAGGTGGGGGAGAACAAGGCAGGAGGAGGGGAGGGAGTGGAAACTGGGATTGGTATGTAAAATGAGAAAAGATTGTTTTAATAAATAAATAAATATCATCCACCTTGATCAAATGGGCTTCATCCCAGAGATCCAGGGATGGTTCAACATACATAAATCAATAAATGTAATCCACCACAAACTGAAACAAAAGCCATGTGATTACCTTATTCAATGCAGAAAAGGCCTCTGCTAACATCCAATACCACTTCATTATAAAAGTTCTGGAGAGATAAAGGATACAAGGAACATACCTCAACATAATAAAGGCACTTTAAAGCAAGCCTGCAGTCAACATTAACTTAAATGGAGAGAAACTTAGAGCAGTTCCACTAAAACCAGGACTAAGACAAGGTTGTCCACTCTCTCCATACCTATTCAATATCGTAGTTGAAGTCTTAGCTAGAGCAACAAGACAACTGAAGGAGATCAATGGGATACATATTGGAAAAGAAGTCAAAGTATTTTTATTTGCAGATGATATGATAGTATACATAGGTGACCCTAAAAATTCTACCAGGAAACTCCTACAACTGATAAATGCTTTCTCCAAGTAACTAAATAGATTAGCTCACGAAACCACCAATCATCCCATATACAAATGATAAAGGAATTTAGAGAGAAACCAGGGAAACAACAGCAATCACAATAGCCACAAATAATACAAAATATCATGGGGTAATTCTAACTAAGCAACAGAAAGACTTGTATAACAAGAACTTCTTTGAAAAAAGAAATTGAAGAAGATATCAGAAGATGGAAAGATTCCTCATGCTCATGGATCAATATAATTAACATAGTAAATTGGTCATCCTACCAAAGCAATGTACAGGTTCAATGTAATCCCTGTCAAAATTTCAACATGGTTCTTCACACATCTTGAAAAGACAATCTTTGGCTTTATATGGATACATAAAATATACAAAATAACTATAGCAGTCCTGAGCAATAAGAGAACTGCAAGAGGTACCGTCGTCCCCAATTTCAAGTTGCACAACAGAGCTACAGTAATTAAAACAGCATGCAAGCCAGGCAGTGGTGGAGCACGCCTTTAATCCCAGCACTCAGGAGGCAGAGGCAGGTGGATCTCTGTGAGTTCAAGGCCAGCCTGGTGTACAAAGGCTAGTTCCAGGACAGGCTCCAAAGCCACACAGTTACCCTATTTTGAAAACAGACAAAAAACCAAAAACAAACAAACAAACAAAAAACAGCATAGTATTGGCACAAACAGCCACATGAAACAATAAAGTTGAATTATTGGGTTTATGTATGTTCCCTCCACTCCTGCTCTCTCTAGAACTTTTGCATGATGGCATGTTTTATTGTTTCAGTCTGTTTCTACATGTTTTGAGATGATTGTGCAATTTTAGTATTTAAGCTCAATTACATAATTGATTACATGCATTTACTTTATTTTGTTGACCCTACATTTACAGGATAAAAATAACTTGATTGTATGGATGATCATTTTGATATATGCCCATATTTAGTTTCCAAACATTTTCTTGAAGATTTTTGCATCTATGTTCTTTGGCATATTGACTTGTTTACCATTTTATTTCTTGCTTCTATACATAGAAACATTATAAACAGTGTCTTTTCAATGATAATGGGGTTTTTAAAGATAATGGGGATTTTGGAAATTAGAACAAGTGCATTTTGCATCATGAAACAGCCATGGGTCTATTGAGGTCAAGGACAGAATGATGTGGTTTGAAGATGTTCATGTGTTTGAATCCTTGGTTCCCAACTGATCATCCTGCTTTGGGAGACTGTGGAACCCAGAGGAGAGTTGAAAGCTTGCCAGAGGAAACAGATCACTGGGATTGGCGTGGGGTTTCATAGCCCAGAAATGTCTCTTGTTCATTCTCTCTTCCTTTATGTTTTCCTTACTACTGATGTCTCTTTATCACCGTAATAAAATGTCCTTCTCTAGATGCAATCCACATCACTTCTTCCATTAGATTACTTCTTGTCATCTATCTGGTCACACCAACAAAAAAGTAATCAAATACATATGTTCTAAAGTCATGACACATAACCTAATTGTATCTCTGAATTGTTCTGTGAGGTAGCACAGAGTAGTCAAACTTAGAACTGAAATGTTGTTTTAGTCTACACTTCTAACCCAGGAAAAGAGCTTTAAACATTTCAGACATTTAATCCTCTATTTCTTCACCTCTAGAATGGCTACTATGATACCATCAACTTAAGAGGGTTTCTAAGATAAGATACAAAACTGTTAGTGAAGAAACTAACACACAATAAAAAGAAAGCAAATAATAATATAAATGAAAAGTATAAAAGAAATAATTCATTATAAATAATCTTGGTTTATATAATTGATTGCTCTGAAATCATGATATCTTCACGGCCTAGTCAGCATGTAAAACATTTCAGAAACTTGTATGTCATTAAAGACACAGTTATAAGATATTTTCAAATTATTTTATGAGCAGTGAGTTGTAAAATATTGAATTAGATTTGAAGATTGTATCATCTGAACAGCTGAACAACATCTGTCTCAGTTTATCAGGTGGGTCATCAATAAATCTACCAATATGGAAGAGAAATATGAAATGGATAGAGGAAGGAAGAAAATGTACTGGTTTCTGAACTTACACAAAACAGATGTGTCTTGAGGATAAAAAAAAGGACTTAGAAAGATACAATGAGGAGATTTAAGTGATTTTCATTAATATTTGCAGAGTATGCTAAATAAGGTTATATTAAATATAAATAGAATAAATATTCCTAATGATTCATATGCGCAATGCATATTCATTGAAAAAATGTTCATGACTATGGCAGAAATGAAGCTGCAATGAGTGCTTACCTCGTGTTCATGACAGGAATAAATGAAAGCCACTTCCCTAGCAAAAAGAAGTTTATAGCTCAAACTTCTTTCAGTCAGGTGGGGACATTTACCTGTTCTGTGACCTCTATTTCAACTCCGAAAATTAGAAGTTGATTATGATCATCTTTGACTAAAAGAAGGCTTCGGCATCCAGTTCCCTGAAAGCGTCATTGATGTAATTCCCCTACTGCCGATCGAACAGTTCTGTAGAACTCATCTAAATGTGCTCAATCAATGAACCCCCAGTGTGTTTCCACATCATTAGGTGTTTACATGGTGACCTCAATAGCATGGCTTTAGCCTAATGAGTTGTCTATTCCTTAGGCTGCCTCAGGCAGCAGTTAGAGAAGGGACTACACAACACTTAGGGAAACGTGACAAATGAGAAATATCCCATTAACCTTCTTAAGCTTGCTGCATTAAGCACTGAAAGGCTTTTTATTGGGTTAGCCTCCAAACAGCCGCAGCATCTCAAGCTCTGTTTGGGAAGTCCGTAAAGCCTCCTGATTGTGAGTGAAGGTTGCAGATGCTGTGGCACTTGCTGCTTATATTTCAAATCCCATAACCCTCTACGTGAAGCCCCGCATTCTAAACACAGTGCTCAGTAGTTCCTAACATTAGTGTTGTCATTGTATGTTACAATGTCAAGGAAGCCAGTATGTGCCAAATTTCATATGATATCTTTTTATTATATAGAAAGATTGATCGCTCAGTTACTGCACAGTTTTGTCTAGTAGTAGGATCTCTGTTATTTTAATGACTGGATCAATGAAATAATTCAGTGGGTTGATTAAGGAAAGCTATAATGACAATAGTTTCTTGGTGTGGGAAATCCATATATATCTATATATTGCTCCTATTGGTTAATGAATAAGGGAAGTGCTTTGGGCCTCTAGCAGGACAGACTAGAGCTAGGTGGAGAAAACTAAACTGGATGCTGGGAGAAAGAAAGCAGAGTCAAGGAGAGGCCATGGAGCTGCTAGAGGGAAAAGACTTAAGCTGCCATCTGGAACCTTGCCAGTAGACCATGAGCCTTGTGGTAAAATATAAAATAATGGAAATGGGTTAATTCTAGATGTAGGAGCTAGCTAGCAATATGCTTAAGTGATTGGCCAAGGAGCGATTTAATTAATAGTTTCTGAGTGATTGTTTCAGGGTTCTGGGCAACCAGGGAAAAACAAGCGGCCTCCTACTACAGATTCTGACATGTGATAAAATTATCTGATACATGCATATTGATAAATATTTGTAAAAGAAAGATTAGACATAAGCAGAATAACTATAAATGGGATATTGTCCCCAAAGGACTGATGAATGGATAAACTCATATGTGTAGATAAACCTCGAGATTCTGGCTCCAGCGATTTAAATTTTTTCATTATTATGATCCTCAAGACATCATCATTAGTTTTTATTGTGTGTGTGTGTGTGTGTGTGTACACATGCACACATGATGTGAGTGTGTGAAGTTCAAAGGACCACTTTATGGTTAATTCTCTCCATCCATGTTTGCAAAGATTCCAGGGGTCAAACTTAGTTTGTCAGGCTTGTACAGAAAGCGCCTTTACCTACTGAGCCATCCCACTGATTATGGCCTTAGTTTTTGCTTTTGAAATGATTCAATTAAGAAATATAGTATTTATTATTATAAATACTTTGCATAAAAATCATTGAATTTGTATAGCATGTCATATAGCTTAATTAACTCATTTTTCTTTTGCTGCTTTATAAACAATTGTTTTATTAATATTGCTTCCTAATCATATTCTACTCAACCTTTAGATTTATATTATGAATTTCTAAAATATTATTATTCCAATTTAGTAAACAATTCCCAATATTTAATGAGTAAGTCCATTCTCCTAAAAATATGCTATTAGTATATTTCATGTTGTAGTTTACTTTACACCTTTGTTGACTATTATATTAATGTGACGCCTGTCCTCAATTCTACAACCTAAAGACTTAACTATAGGTTCAGAGTGGGAGAAAAGTTAACTATAGATTTGGGGTGCATGTATTACTCATCACAAGTGTACAGGTGAGTTTGCATTTGCCCATTTTGTTAGTGTTCAAACCAGACCTCAATTCCAATTTCTTCAGATCTATTTCAACAGGGAAATCCCAACCATTTCTTGGAGCTACATGCACATGTGAATAAGTGTGGTACAGCCATGGATATGAACAACTAAAGATGAAAATTACATTATTATTTACACATGTTCTGAACAAGTAAAGACTTTTTGTTGATATTCCCACTACACTATAGTACAATTGTTTACATAGGACTTTATAATAGCCATTGTAAGTAACCTAGAAATGACTTCAAAATAGGCATGCAGGGGCATGCATTTTGTAAACAAACCTTACTTCACTACATATGAGGGTTTCTTGCTGTGAAATTTTATGGGCATGGGCTCATGGGACTCACCTTCATAGAGGACAGAGGGGTGATGGCAGAATATGCAGGATCAAGTCTCTCAAGCTAGAGAGAAAACTCCTTCTCCCTATAAACCAACTCTGAATAAAATGAGGTAAAGGAAATGACAAATTATTGGGTGAAATCAGTTGGAATGCAGGAGTTTCATAAAGGGCATTGTTCTGTTTTTGTTTTTATTTTCATAGAATTTTTATTACATAGAATTGGCATCGTTTTTTAGGAAATTTATATTTTTAAAAGAAAACAAAGTCCTTTTACCATTTAAATTTTATGTTTCTCTGTCAAATATTAGCTATTAAACATTTTGAATAATCTTGGAATTTTTAGATCCTAATACATTTATAGATGCTTATCCAAGATAAATGTGCAAAATTTTCAAATTTCTATTTTGTTGCAGACACTTGACTGACTTCTCTGAAGCATACCCTCTGATCACCCAGAGTTCACAGTCTACTCTCTGTTACAGAGAGTGCTTTCTGTCTCAGTCAGTAAAGCAAGCTTCCACATGTGACACAATTACTAATATATTCTTTCTGAGTCTTCAGTGTTCAAATGCATGTGAACAAGAAATTCTCCAAAGACTTCTGTGCCACAGTTGTCCACTTTGTAGTGAGAAAAGATCAGAAGCCTGGGGGAAAGGAGGCAGGTCAACTCAGTGGTACTAAACTTTTTTACTTTCGTCTGCAGAACACTTAAGTGAGAGCCTGCAAATACCACAATATGCAAACTACATGAAAAGTGAATGCTGGTGAGTTCACGTATGATTTCTATAGACAGATTGACTCGATCTGTGGATATTCCCTCAGGTCTCAGAAATCTGTAGGTTTGGCAGAAATCTGAATCATGTGCATTACCTCATGCATATGACAAAAAGTGAGTAGTCATACTTTAGAGACAGGATCTCACTATATACCCTGACTGGATTAGAACTCACTACATCGATAAGATTCTTAAACTCATAGAGAGCTACTTACCTGTGCCTCCCAAGCACTTGGATTAAAAACATGCAGCTCTTATTTTATTATTTTGTTAATTTTTTGAAGAAGAAAGAGCACCCATAAAAGTAGTCAAAAAAGAGACATTTATATTGACTTACAGGACTATATTCAGAGTGGGGAGAGAATAGAGAAAAGATTTAAAAATAGCAGGCCTTGTGCTTTCAGCATGAAATAATTCCAACACTTTTATGCAAATGTCATGGATTATAGGCTCATTGTCCTTTATTTATGGCTAGAATCCACTTATGAGTGAGTAATACCATATTCATCTTTTTGGGTCTGGGTTACCTCACTTAGGATAGTGTTTTC
>LOEQ01005693.1:0-30181 GCA_001685075.1 Bramus lutescens
GAGTTCAAGGACAGACTGGTCTACAGAGTGAGTTCCAGGACAGCCAAAGATACACAGAGAAACCTTGTCTCAAAAAACCAAAAATTAAAAATAAAAGAAATAGTTTAAAATAAAGTCATGTAAAGATGGGAAATACACAGAGAGTCTGGATACTATATGTTATTGTGTTGTCTTTGAATGGTTTGATGGCTGAGGAAGGAACAACAGCTGCTAAAAGGCATTTGATCACAAATGCTGCTGGATTAATACAGCATATATATTTTGAAAATGCTTTGACTTCGAAATTTAAGTCAAAATATATGTTACTTTGGAGAAGAGGTTTTGCTTTTGTTTCCACAGGAAATGAGAGGCTGTGGATTCATTCTAGGTTAAGAAGAATCAGGTTTGATCAAGGAAGGCCCCCTGAAGAAATTTTCAATAGGAGCAGATGGCCCAGATGTCTAAGTTCTACTTCCAGAACAGTTTCAAGACTGCTGGCTGAGACAATCAAGCCTCACAGAATACTCCAGTCAGGACTTGATCATAACTCTCAATTTTCTTTAGGTTCCTATAAGATTATCAGCATCCACAATTGCAGGGAGTAGCCTAGTAAACTATGCCCAGATTCCCCAAAAATGGATTACAGATGTTTGTCTTTGTTTAGAATGTTGGTTGCAAGTTGTTATGGATAATGGTCAGGAAAAAAGCCAAACAAAGGAGATTCGATTCAGAGTTCTTGTTTTGAAAAAAAAAGGGGGAGGGTGCTGTGAGACAATGATCTTATACCCTGTAAAGTTCTGTAAGTTGTACTGGTTTAATAAAATGCTGATTGGCCAGTAGCCATACAGGAAGTATAGGTGGGATGACCAGAACAGTAGAATTCTGGGAAGAGGAAGAGTCAGTCTGCAGTTGACACAGAGGAAGCAAGATGAGACTGCCTGGCTGATAAAAGGTACCAAGTCATGTGGCTAACACAGACAAGAATTATGGGCTAATATAAGTTATAAGACCTAATAAGAAGCCTGAGCTAATAGGCCAACTACTTTATTATTAATGTAGACCTCTGTGTGGGACTGAATGGCTGCGGGCCCTGGTGGAAACCTTCTGTCAACAACTACTGAACATGTATTATAAAGAAACTTGACTAAAATTTTAAGATATGCCGATTTTATATATGACTTATTCTGTAGAATATTCACAACTTCTAAATATCTAGTGTAATGTTTTAGGTAAACACATGTCTTGGTGCATTGGTGGTAAGCCATAGTTGAAGATGCCACATACTTGGGTCAAAGAACAGTACTGACCTGGAAGCATCAACACTGCTGGCTAGCTTAAATAGTTCTGGAAGGTGCTATGCATGCTTCTGGAGGAGAAAAGTAGTCCTCAGTCTTCCTAAGCTGTGAACCTTGTGCACTACAATGACTGGCCTGGTAAGACATGCCCTAGTGCAATGGTGCCAGGAATGTTGTGCGTAACCAATCACTTTCCAATTAGATTTAAGGCCTGATCCAATGAAACCCATACCTGGCACCAAAACCCTGTGACTTAGTACATCATAGGCCCTACAAGAGAATCTATTATTATCTATTATTTTGCTAAATGGACACATTATCAAATCTCTCCTAATGATTTATCATTGTATCCATAGACAAAGGCATCTCTTAACCTTCATTAGAGAAACTTCTATTTACAGTAGGAAATGATCAACACAGAGAACTATAATTGGCCGAGGAATAAAGAACAAGAGACTCCAGAATCTTCAGCCAGTACAACACAAACACTGTACTCCCTGCTTCAAAGACTCAGGAATCATTGTGGAAGGAGAGTGGAAAGAGTGTGAGTCAAATAGAGTAGGCAGCTACAAGGAAACAGTGTCTTCTGGATATAGCAGGGCAGGTATACATCTGAACTCACACTGGTTGTGACAGCATTCACAAGATCCGTGCAAACCTAAACCACATCAAATAGCAGCATAAGGAGGAGTTAGGCATCAAGTTCTACTTCCTAGTCAAAGAGCTGCTCAGAGAGAAAGGGTCAGTTCTTTCTAAGAGGATAGCCCCTGAAAAGTTGGCCATGCTCTAGTGGAAGGACACACACCCAAGAATATGTGGATAGCATAAATTGGCCTTGATGTGGGATGGGGCACAAAGGGAAGAGAAGAGTGGGAGGAGGGAGGGTGAATATGATCATAACACATTTTACAAAATTCTCAAAGAAATAATAAAATCCTTTAAAAATCCAACCTTTTAAGTCTTCCTTTATAAAACACCTGAAATGAGTTTGTTAAAATAATACATAAAGAAAAATTCAGTAGTAAAATTCACTCAGTGTGATCACTGAGATTCACACCTAGGAATACTAGGGTAATGCCATGGTTAGCTATTTTCCTGTTCACACGCTCACCATCTCAATATTAACTGCGAGAGCCTGTTCTAGTAATCAGGGCGAAGGCTTCATGACTTACAGAGTTAGTTACTTAGTGTAAAAGGATTAATCTTGTCCAGTTTTTGCTCATGAGTTCTCTCTGAAAGAACAATAGCAGCTCATCTTTCAAGTTAAATTGTTTTCTTTTGTAGCTGTATTGGACCCGAGGATATCATGGAGATAATCTAGACTAGCAGATGCTCCATATCTGATAAAGATGTGTTTCACATTACTTGTTCCTGGACAAGGTAGGCTCTTGGGGACAAGTCCATCACAACTAAATTCCTTCTGTTTACACAACTGACATAAGAATAAAGTGCAAGAAGCAAAAACAAAACAAACAAAAAACTGAACACAAGTATGTACCATTAATGCAAAGGGAAATAATTTTCAGAGGAAGGCCACTAACATATATAAACTTCCAGGAACCAAAGTGTTAAGAGAGGTGAGAGAAGAAGGCAAGGACATGAGTTTCTTCTAATAAAAGACCTTTAGTAAGGAGAATAAGGCTCTTCTTGGGTAAATGATGAAGTAAGAACCAAACTTTCCCTTAGAAATCTCTGAATACCTGGGATTTACTATAAATTTCTTTAAAATTACATTTTTATTTAATGCACGTGTGTGTGTGTGTGTGTGTGTGTGTGTGTGTGTGTGGTTTCACATGTGGAGGCTGGAGGACAACTGGTGGGAGCTGGTTCTCTTCTTTCACCATGTGGGTCACAGGCACTGAACTCAGGTCTTTGGGATTGTCAGCATGTGCCTTTCCCTGCTGAGCCATCTCAATGGTCTTACTATGAATTTCTAAAGGCTTACTTTTACCCAGTTATCTATTATAACATAAATATCTCACTTAATTCTCTCAGCAACTATGTGGCAGTTTTTATTGTCTTTCATTGCAAAGGTAATGATATGGGTTTTTTGTAGGGCAGAGTATGGCCCAGGCATGAATCTGTGTAATTCAAGTGCTGGCCACATTTGACTTTTCTTTACTAAAATACTATCCAGGCCTTCCGTATTCATGAGAACTCTAATTCATACTATGCCCAACACTGATATGCATCTGACCTATGTCATTATCCTGCTGACAGAGTTTGGTATTTAATAATGCAAGGACATTTATTCCCAATTCCATTAATATCCTGAGGCAGTCTAGTAAAGTGAATCAGGGAAATCAGTTTCTGTCTTAAGTCTATTATAAATCATCTAAATCAGGTCACATAAACTGGGTGTCAGATCTGTTAATTTTTAATATCCAAATTGAAGGAACTAGAATGCCATCCCTCTTCCTAAGCATTACACTATAATCTGGACATCGATGGAACGTCCATTGTTGCTCTACCTAGCACCTGCTAGGTGCTGCAGATCCACATACATGTAAACTGTTTCTGTCATAGTTCAAAGGCTGAATGTGAAATAAACAATCTTCTCCTTATAATGAAGGTTACTGGAGTTCATGTGACTTTTAGAAAGGTTTCATGCTAGTTCTACTGAGGAAGCTAGCCTTAAAGAGAAAGGACACTGTGATGTACTATTAAGTGGTTACTGTGAAAGTGCAGGAAAACTGAGCCACTACTCTAAAAGGTAAGGAGCTGTTTTCAGGGACTAAGTATATAGAACTGTGCTCATAACACATGCTGACTTCATGAGTTTCCTTTATCAGTTATGGTTAAACAAAAATTTTATGGTTAAACAGAGAAAACACATAACCTCTCAATTTTACTGTATATTTTAGCCAGCATTTCTTAACCTGGAATTAGCTTTCTAGAATCCTGAGGAAGTTTCTAAACCATCTCCGTTCTTGCAATCATGACAACAGCACTGGTTGAGCTCCTAATTGTTCTGGCACTTAACAGGTGCTTACCACTACAGACAGAAGAGGTGATGTTGTACAGAAAAGGGTAAAACTGCATGCAGCGGATCAGCTTCAAGCTGCTTTCACACTCTGGGCATTTAGTAGTTAACTTCAAGGCCCGCCTGAAGGCTTCAAGTGCCCCGCTGACATTCTTCAGAGCAAGGTAAGCATTTCCCAGGCTCAAAAAGGTCAGGGGCTGAGAAGATAAGAAAAAAGAAATTAGCAGAATGTAAATGAACTGCTGTGTTTTGAGAAGTAGAAAACCTTCATACTATACTTCTTTGAGCTTTTCTTAGACTGCTCTGCAAAGGTTACTGCTAACCTGTCCATGTTATTCACACCAGCTCACTCTAAACTGTGCAACATACATAACTGGACCCTTAACAAAGATTAAAAACTACTAAAAGTTGTAACTAGTCTTAAATGTAACTTAATGAATTTCATATTACATATTAATATATCCTGGTAACTGCTACTCAATCCAATATATAAAACAAATAGAATGTCTCCAGTATCCCAGAGGTTCCCCTCCTAAAGCAACCATTGTTGAAATACTGTGACTTCTACCACTATACATCAACTTTGCCCTTCGTGAAGTTAACAGGAATGGAATCAAACAGTGAGTTCTCTAACATGTACATACAAAACATATTGCTTATAGCAGCTTCTTTTGCTTAATCTAGGATTAGTTCATGTTCCTAAACTGAGCATATAGTATATGCCTGTGATCCCAGCAATGGAAAGGCAGAGGCCAAGGGCATTGTGAACTTTGAGGCTAGTTTGGACTACCACAGTGAGATCATCTTAGAAAACAAAACATTTTTATTAAAAGCCTAAAAAATGTTAAGACAAGGAAGTGGCATTGTAAAATAAGGTAGCCAGTTTTACAAATGGTAGTTCCCAGGCAATATATGTTAGTAAAGTGTGAGCGCTATGGTCAGTGTCCCCATGCTCAAATCTGAGAACATTAACTCATCTACCAAGGGAGAACTCTACCTCCTAAGGCTGTTCTGCTGATAAAATGGACTATTCTATGTAAAACACCTGGAGGGTGCCTGGCTCTAGGGGGAAAAAAAAATCTCATATAAGAAAGCAAATGATGTGCCCAGTTCAGGTGAAGACACAGGCACAATGAGGATTTGTAACTCTTGCTTACGATCATCTGTATGGGCCCAAACTTTTTGCTGGGCTCTCTGGTCATGCAACTGATTACCACAGTAATCAAGATATTTTCTCTTTCACTGACTTATTAATTTCAGTGCTAATATAGTTACCTGGAATACAGAAAAGGCTCTGGTATAAACCATTATTAACAATAGTTATTAAGATTTTCAGCTACCTAGTAAGTCATGGTAGCAATCCAATCTATGGACTATTATTTTTTTTTTAAACCATTTAACTATATAGTGACAGTTTTTTAAATGTAGTAAGCTTTAAGGTTCACTAAGAAGTACTTGCAATTCCTGGTTCTAGGTGAGTATTCCCAAATGCTGACACTGGGTAGGGGGAGTGTTGGTAAGGTATATTTTTGCTACACTCATTCTGAGTCACTGATTCCCTTTTTATCTTGTAGAAGTACCATAGCACTTCATAACTAAAATGTACTTATAATTTTAAACACAGACAAGTGCTTCTATGAGAGCTCAGATTTTTCTTCTTCAGAAAAATGTCACGTAGCTTCTTTAGCTGGTAGCAGCAGCAAGTGAACACAGGAAGAATTATGGAGCACAGCAGCACAGGGCCTTCCATGGGTATGCCTTCTTCATCACACCCTGGCACATGGGTGTCTCATTATTCTCACTGTAGCATGTCTGCTACAGAGCAAGTACTGGATAATATCTGATGGACTTACTAGCAACCTGACCTGCTGGAAAGTATAGAACTTAAAATTCAGTTGTAAATTTATGAAGTCTCAATAGGTAACATCCTATATTTAGAAATTTAGTTTTAAGATACATTAAAGAAACCTGAGCTATTTACACCCATGTCTTCTAAAGGATTCTCTGGAGATAAAATCATGTAGGTGTTAGGAAAGGGCAACTTAACTATATATATAATCTCAAAGGCATTTCATCAAAAACTAATGTGATAAATCAATAAAATGAATTATAATATAGTACCTTAAAAATAAGAACTAAAAATAACAAAGCAGTCATGTTGGGCATGCTCTACCACTGAGTTCCAGTTCCAGTCCCCTGCCTATTATTTTTTACCAAAACAACTGTTTAACTGTGCTTTGTCTCAGATGATATAACTATATTTATAAATCAAAAAATTCCATCTTTAAAATGCACAATACTGAGCAAGGTACATTCAGAGATGAGGGGATAAAATAAGAGCAGGTGTTGCAGACTGACTTAGAAAGTGATAGTATATTTTCATAGCTGCAGAATTTTTATTTACATGCAAGTTTTAAAAAAGCCAACTGAGAATTGTTAATTTCATTCATTTAAAGAAAAAGGCTAGCATGATGGTACATGCCTGTAATCTTGGGTCAAGAGCATGAGGCAGGAGAATTGTGAACTGAGGAGAGCTCTGGCTATAGCCTGACCTGTCTCAAAATAAATAAATATCAAAGTAAAAAATATTTTTCTTGAACTATGCAAACTCTACCCTGAAAAGCAAACTTGACAGTTTTTATACCCCTCCTAGACACAAACAAAGTGCACTCTGTAACCAAGCTGTTCTCACAGCTCGCGGCTCTAAGATGGCAAGAAAGGAGTGTCTCACCTCGGAGCTGTTGACAACCAGTGCTTGCAGGAGCAGCTTAGTAGCATCAAGATGAAGGCCGTAATGAATCAAAAGGTTGGCCAGGTTGACAAGAGGAATATCCTGGTACTGAAGCGGAGCTAAATTCAAAGCCCTCTGAAGGCAAGCGATGGCGAAAGTGCTGTTTCCCACAGCTCTCCAGTACAATCCTGCTTCATTCAGAATGAGCCAGACCGGAGCATTTGGCTGAGAATGTCAAAGTACTTCCGTTAGGTAAGAAGTACAGTACTCGTTCTAAATAAAATCTTTAACAAATACATTAAAAACTTTAATTACACTTAGTAAGTATTTAAGCTTTGGATGCCACAAACAAATGACTTACCTTGTTAATAGCATGAAATAAAAAAGAACCAATTTCTTCTTCTGGGACAGTATAGTTTTTAATACGGGAAAGCAAAATCTGAAAATATCAAAAGAAAGACTGACTCAATTGAAAATACCAGGGAAGGCATTTGGAAGAATCTCTTTGATGGTGGTCTTTAAATGAGTGCCTCAAAATTGTATTTATAAATAAATTTATTTATATATTATTTATTATTTTATTTATGAATAAATAAAAATGAATTTATTTATTCATTGTGCATGACTGTGTATGTGTTTGGTGTGTGTTCCTGTGCAAATGTGTGTGCATGACATGTGGAGGTGAAAGGTTGCTGCAGAGCGTCTTCCTCTCCTGTCACTCTCTATTTTATGAGACACAGTCTTACTGAACTTGGAACTCACTGATTTGCTAGAATAGCTGACTAGTAAATGCCAGGAGTTCTCCTGCCTTCACCCATTTTTAAAAAATGGGAGATTATAAACTCAGCTTTTTTATGGAGGTCCAGGGGTCTGAACTTAGGTCCCCACGCTTTTGCAGCAAACACTAAACACACTGTGGTGTCTCCCCAAGAATATTACTCGTGTATAACCATATATGTAGGAGTTTATTAACATCCTAACAAGTAATCATCAGCTCACATATATGCTCTACTGTCCTTCAATTATGAAAGTTAAAAGATGTACATACATTCTGTGTTTCTGTCTGTCTCTGTTTCTAGTAATATACCCTCTCACACTGAAGGTAACCTATGTGCATAGAATCTAATGAGCAATTCTGCAGAATCAACAACATGCACTACTGGGTATACTCAGACTCTGCACTCGTCCCAAGCTGGAAAGGACCAGACCTCAATCCAGCAACTTTATCTTCTGCAGTGTTTGTGTACTTGTGAGCCACTCTAAAGAAACGTTGTGCCTTAAAACATGTTTTGTGTTCTAAGAACCAACAACAGTACCTGGTAAATGATCACTTTTCTGCTTTAGTGAATGTGTACCAAATTTAAGTAGTCACTATACTCAGTTTAAAATGACTTCACCAAATTAGTTGCCACGGTCTGTTTTTCCACAAAAAGATAATGCTTTCATTTGTAGTTTTAGAGTAGTTACATTTGTTAAAATATGATAATCTCCATATTATCTCTGGAGAACACATATATCTATGTTAATAAAGTACTCTTAGTCATACACAACTAATAAGATCTAAAGGAAATAGTATCAACAGAATTTATTCATAATTTTGCTGGATGGCTATCAAATTAATAGATTCCAAAGGACTTCACATAGGTACGAGGCAAGTGACAATGTCAGAGAGCAGGAGAACTTTCAAGCTTTTAATTCCCGAGGCAGCTGAGAGGGCACAAAGCTAAGCTGAAGTAGTCAGGACGGCCTCCATTGGACAGAGTTCTATGTCTTGTGTCTTCAGAGCTCTCTGGTTAGAGGCACTGACAGTGCTCAGCCGGACTCCATACATTGCAGCCCCAGGGAGCATTTCTTGCTGCTCTGTTGTTAAGAAGCACGGCTGACATCTCAGTCATCTCATCAATTCTTAATGCTACTTTAGTTTCTCAGACTGAAAACTAAGCACCTTCCTTCAAGTTTCTGTTCCATCTAAGAGGCTTCCAAAGTCACCCAGAGTGGACGGCAAGATACAGCAGCCTAAGTGAGCCTTACTTTGCGGGCATGGTCATCGGGAATTTTGGCTTTCAGATCCATGCGGACCTCTAATTCTTTGACTAAGTAGGAGAGAGTGTGGCTTTTTCTGAAGTCAGTTATGGAACAGTCAGGGGTTTGGGCCTCTTCTTCTGAAGAATAATCATCACTGGTCAGTTCGTGGATCCTGGCATAAGAAAAAGGAACAAGATTCATATTTTCAAAGTTTGGATGAGTTCAAGACAAAGACTTAACCTTTCAAGTCCAAGGCTGGTGCTCTCAAAGAACCGCCAGGAGACAATCATGCAGAATCAGGTGCTTTGCCAAATCCACCAGCACTTGCCTGAGTCCTTTGTTTTCTGGAGGCAGAAAGTACGTTGGCAATTCCCCACCAAGGGGAACTCTGGGATAGCTGTCTCTACAATCTGCTCTTTTAGGCCAAAGAATATGTTGTTTATCCTATGAAAGAAACAAATCTTGTCATAGATTACTTTAGACTCACCATTTTAACATGGTAAATGAACTGTCAAAATAATTAGGCATTCTAGGGACTGGAACAATGTTTCAGAGGACCCACGTTTCATTCCCGTTATCCACATGGCTGCTCACAACTATTTCTAACTCCAGTTCCAGGGAATCTGAAGCCCTCTTTTGATCTACATAGGCCACTTCACACATGTAATGCACATATATGCAAGCAGACAAAATATTCATATACATAAAGAAAAAAATCTAAAAATATTAAAAAAATAATTTAGGTATATGTGGTGGTTAGAATAAGAATGACTCCATAGAGTCATATATTTGAATGCTTAGTCACCAGGGAGTGACATTATTCGAAAGGACTAGAAGAATTAGGATTAACGGCCTAGTTGGAAGATGTATATCATTTTGAGGCTTTAACAGTCCATTCCAAGCCCAGTGTCTTTCTCTCTGCTTGAGGATCAGGATGTTAACTCTTAACTATTTCTCCAGTACCATGCCTGCCTGCTGCCATGCTCCCTTCTAGGATGATAATGTACTAAATCTCTGAAACTGTGAGCAAGCCCCCACTTAAATGTTTTCTTTTATAAGACTTGCTTTGGTCATGGTGCCTCTTCACAGCAGCAGCAGAGCAACGAAGACAGTATACAAGAATGGCTGAACAGAAAAGTAATATTTTCAGATAAATGTGGGCACTCTGGATGATTTTATAACAGTCCTTCTACCAGATTCGTAGTCTGACTTATTCTATTTGCTTCCCCACAGACTGACTGCATGCAAGGCAGGCCTATGTCAGCTACGCCACCAAAACACAAGCACATTACTAGAAAGAAGAGCAAAAGTCTCAGCCTCATATGAACAGAAAGCCTTGCTGTTCTGGTTTGCTGATGGATCCCATCAAATTTTCAAATGAAACCAATAATGTGCTTGGCACCATAAGAGGAAGGAAATACGTCACTGGGAATGTCACTGGTCACTTATGATCACCCAAGCCTGAAGTTTAGCCTATCTATCTCCAGACTCTGTATAATAATGGTCCATCCTTTGGAGGTGTAGCTTGTAACTTGCACCTGCAAGCATATATAAGCTCCTAATATTGCAAAACAAACAAACCAAAACCAAAAATCTTTGATCAAATGTGAAAAACTTAATAATCCCTTTAGTAAGGCAACTCCAATGCGCAAGAATCCTGTTTCAGCTTCCCAACAATTCCTTTAGAAATTTGTAAAATGTTCATTTTTCTACATATAAATAGCTGTACTAAAGGCCTACTAATCCAAACTTTGAGGATTTTGTATTATATAATGGTTAAATCTAATGACTGAATTAATTGTTAGAATAAAAAATGGCCAATTAACTTCTGAAATTTGAATGGTAAATAAAAAGTACACGTTTGTCCTCATGTTCTGGCTAACATACAATTTCTTCATGGTAGCCTAGAAATGTATTTACCAATGCATTCACTGTATGCATCTTGCATTAGCATAAAGCTTCAAGAGGGCAAGAAGTTATCTACTATGTCCTAGTATCAGCCTAGCATTCAATACTGACTGAATAAGTAAAGAAGACACAAGCTAGAAATTATACCCAGCATATAAAACTGGAATCAGTGTTTTTATCTGCCCCAGTGGATGATGAGGAACTCAGCGAAGATCTTCCTGACTCAATTCCTTAACAGAATGCCTTCCATTTAATAGTTAGTTTACTCATTGTGCACTGCATGAGGCTGGACAGTGTCAGGGCCACACTTATCACTGCAGTAGACAGCCACAGCTTAAGAGGCCACGTCTACTGGAGAAAATACCTTTATCATTCTCTACACACTTACCCTGTATGCATCAGAGTCACGGCCCCAGACCCAGAGGACAGAATGGGCTACAGGGGAAGACTTGGTAGACTCACTGACATCACTCTGATTTGTAGGGACATCAAAGTTCACGGACATCATACTGGAGGTTGATGAGTCATCACCAAACTAGAAAATGAAAAGTTTAAATCAGTTCTGAGTGGAAGTGGAATTATGAGGGAGGTTTTACTTAAACCAAAAACCTAGTGAACATTCATCAGCAGTCTAACAGAAATTCAGAAAGCAGGTCAGCAATAAGCAATAGGATAATTTATTCCTTAGAACTATGTCCCAACAGTATTCTCATGGACATGCACTGCAGGTAACAACTTTCATGCAACTTTGCCATAGAAGGTGAGAAAAAGCATGAATTGGCTTCCTGTCCTTTCACTTCCTTTTTTTATGGTTTGCCTAGTTTAGATTCAATGGTTAACTAATTAGGTAATTTAGTTCTCTCCTCTGCCAAAACTAAAATGGATTATTCTATAAAACTAGTTCTACAGTTAGAATCAAGTAAGGTAAAGGAAGTATTCTTAGGAGCTGGAGAGACAAGTCAGAGATTACGAGCACTTACTGCTCTTGCAGAGGACCTGGTTAGGTTCTCAGCACACACATGGTGGCTCACAACCCTTTGTTAACTCCAACTTCAGGGAATCTGACACCCTCTTCTGGTCTCTGCAGGCACCAGGCACACATATGATGCACATCATCTACATGCAGGCAGGCACTCATACACATGAAAACTACTAATACAATTTTTAAAAGTATTCTTAGGGGTTTTATGTAGTTGTCATTTAGAGATTATAGACTGTTGCCAATCTGTAGAGCTAAAGAGGGGAAACTAAAACTGAAGGACCACACACACAGTTTCCCTCCAAACAAGGATAAAGTATTTGCTACACTTTTAAGACACCCTGGTTCTTCTAGTGGTGTCATATAGAGAATGAGGAAAAGACCATGGGAGGGAAGAATAGGGAAGACATGAGAGAAGGAGCAAGCATGCTTACTTTGTACTTCTTGGTCTTATGAATAGAAACATACTCTTCTGCTATACAGAAGTGATATACCTGAAAGGACACTACTCCAGGGCAGTACTGAATCTACCGGGATATCCAAAGGTCATACTGGATTTCAGTCATATTTCTAAACCTTCCTCTTTAGAATGCTTAGGCTGACAACAGTGAGATACACTCTAGGATGGTAAGTCTTTACTCACTGACAAACATGGAGGAGTGCTAGTGACTGGTCTGTGGAAATCAGAGGAGCATTTGCTCCACAATGCTGTTGCCCCTCCTGAAAGGCCTATATATCTTAGTTTCTTACTACTTGTGGCAGTTTGAATATAACTGCCCCCCGTAAGCTCACTATTAGGAGGTGTGGCCTTATTGGAGGATGTGTGTCACTATAGAGTTGGGCTTTTGGGTCTCATATGTGCTCAAGTGATGCCCAGTGTCTCAGTTCACTTCCTGATGCCTGTGGATCAAGATATAAAACTCTTAGCTCCTTCTCCAACACCATGTCTGCCTGAATGCTGTCATGTCCCACCATGATGATAATGGACTGAATCTCTGAACTGTAAGCCACTCAATTAAATCTTTTCCTTTGTAACTGTTACTGTGGTCATGGTGTCTCTTCACAGCAATAGAAAGCCTAACTAAGACACTATTCCTATTAATGTTGTCTGGGGTTTTTCAAATTAAAGGGATCAAATTTGCTTATGATTTGTCCCCTAGAAATGTTTTCCTGACTCTTATTTTAACAATTTGTCTCTGTAAATTTCTTTAGGACAGTGCACAATGAGTCTTACAAAGGACAGGATAAATGCTGGTTTTGTTTTTATAGCTTTTTTATGATCATTAATCTGGTTGTGCTGCACCCTTTATTATTCTCCCAGCAACAGTTTCATACTACTCAATATCATTGTATTTACATACTCTCTCTTTCAAAACAGACAGGCTAGAATGTTCACACATGTGTGGATGAGTTGTGTGTGTTGTATATATATGCATACAGAGATGGTTAGAGAGAGCATACTCCTAGCAAAGGTACTTAATAAGTATTTTTTTTTTAAGAGGCAATATAATTTCGTTGGTATTTCTGGATGGGCAATACAACGGAATTTTAGGAAAGACATGGTTTTCTCTCCCACATTTTATGTGCTCATGCCTTAGAACTGTGATTCTCACTCAGGAGGCAGACACAAGTGGATGTTTGTGAGTTCAAAGCCAGCCTGGTCTACAGAGCGAGTTCCAGGACAGGCTCCAAAAGCTACAGAGAGAAACTTTGTCTCAAACCCCCTCCCCCCATAAAAAGAAAAAAAAACCCACAAAAACCCAAACAAACAAAAAAACAGTGATTCTCAACCTGTGAGTCGTGCCTCCCCCCACAAGGCTGTACATCAGATATTTACATTATGATTCATAACAGTAGCAAAATTAGTTATGAAGTTATAATGAAATAATTTTACAGCTGGGGTCACTTTAACATGAAAAAGTATATTAAAAGGTCACAGCATTATGAAGGTTGAAAATCACTGGCTCAGAGGATAAATTAAAACTGAGTCAAACAGTAGTAACAGTCAAGTCTAACTCCCATAACAAAGAGGAAAAGAATCAAATGCACATGAATGGAGACACAGAGCTAGTACTATAGAAATGGAATGTTATCTATGCAACTGATAATTCACAACAAAATCTGCCTTCATACACTTAATAGACAATAAAAATCTTAAAAGCTTTAAAAGGTAGAGCCACATACTTTAGCAAGTGAATTTACAAAAAGTCAAAGGAATAAAACATGACATATTTATACATAAGTGAGTCAGTAAGAACTAGAAGAGACGAAGAAAAGGACCTGAACATAGTCCACATTCTCAAAGATATCTCCTCGATGGTAGCGCACAGGTTGGTCCCATTGGCAATGCAAACTATGCTGCTGGTTGACCAGACGGCATATCTGATGATTTCCTGGGGCAAGAAGAAGTTACACAAATGATGAGCAAGGTCATGCAGTGACAGTGTGCTTTTTCTTAGTGCAAGTCTCTGAGTTTTACTATTGTGCCTCTTTCTTAGCCTTAGGAGAGTATTCAGGCTATCTACACAGAGAAACACTCATTAATAGTTAATTAAATGAAATAATTAAAGAAGTCCCATGTCAGGATTAGAGGGATGGCTAAGCAGTTATGAGTGCATATGGCTTTGCTAGATGACCTGAGTGGTCCTCACCAGTCATACCAAGTGGTTTTCAACCACTGGCACTCCAGCTCCAGGTAGATCTGACACCTTGGCTGATGAGAACACCTGTATTCATGTGCTGCACAAACTGCCCCCCCACCCCACATACACATAATTATAAACAAATCTTTAAGTCATGGTTTCTCTCTATAAAAAAAAGGAGAGATTAACCCCATTAGTTAATTATCATAGCAATTACATTCTGTCCATGTTGATTACATGGTTTGAAGAGACCATCTATCTGTACAGAGAGAATTTGCTATATATAGCTCCTAATTTTGTTTCAAATGCCTATCTGAGAGCTCAGGTTCCATTTAGTACAGATTGATCACTAAATAATCCTAAAACCTGAGTATATTCTTTATTCTCAAAATGGCAAAGAGAAGCCGTGAGAGGGACTGTAAAATGGATGACAAATGGTCACAGCTAAGGTCCAATGCTTGAGTCCTTCGAGATGAACATACTCAAAAGAGAGGAGGGAACAACTGAAGGCAGTCTATGCCTTTATTCTCTGCTGCTGAGTTGTCAGATATGTTCCCTTGGGATTCAATCACGAACAAAATATTCTAGATATAATCAAATCATCGATGTCTTTCCAACCTAAGTTCTTCTAGACTAGTGGTTCTGTTTTGGGGGAAATAGACTTCAAGAGAGGCTAACAAAGTGATGCATTGCCTTCTCCTAAAGACAGACAGACAGACAGACCACACATGTATGCTTTATGGACAACTGTGGAAACAGACAGACCACACACATGTGATTCTATGGATAACTGTGGAAACAGACACACCACACACGTGTGATCCTATGGACAACTATGGAAATGACTTTGGAACGCCCTTGCAGCTTACCTACTGACCTAGGCTAGGATTTCCTACTAATTCTAGTCTAAATTCCTATTTCTAAAATAGTGTTTGTTTTTAGGGAAGCAAGGGAAAACCAACATTTGCTTTGGTAGAGTACGCACACGTTTCTAGCATTTCTTTGTGTTTGCTTAGAGCAGTGGTTCTCAACCCATGGGTCATGACTCTTTGAGCAACCTTTTCATAGGAATAACATATCAGATATTTACCTTGCGATTCATAACAGTTACAAAATTAGTTATGAAGTAGCAATGAAAATAATTTTATGGTTGGGGTCAACACAACATGAACTGTGTTAAAGGGTCACAGCATTAGGAAGGTTGAGAACCATTACCTTTGATGCCTGCAGTACAGTGTTTGTTATGAGGGTAGGAGCTCAGCTCCATCTCATACATCCTGAGACAGAAATTGGACTATACCAAGATCTCTAGGAGAATGATATGTACATTAAAGATGGCTCAGTTGTTAAAAGTACTTGCTGCTCTTGCAGAGGACACAGGAGCGGTTCCTAGCACCCACACTAGGAATCTCACAACTGCCTAGCACTGGCTTCAGGAGATCCCATGCCTATTTCTGCAGGTACCTACAAGCAGGTAGGTTAGCGCGCGCGCGCACACACACACACACACAAATTAAAATAAACAAGCAAAAAGATTTAAGAAAGTCAGGCTGGGAGATAGCTCAATGCTTGCTGCTAAGCCTGATAACCTGAGTTTGAGTTTGATACCTGGATCCCACATGATGGAAGGAGAAAACTTACCCTCCTCTGGTTTATATTCTCTGACTTCCACTCATACATTGTGGCACACTCTTGTACACACACACACACACACACACACACACATTTTTAAAAAGATCCAGAAAAATCATAAATATAACTTCTTACTGTTTTAAGGCTAACCAAAAAGTTTGCCAATCAAACATGCTGGAAGTGGACTTCCTACCTGCATGTACTCAGGACCCTACTAACCTAACTGTGCCTCTTTTGCCATCTGAGTCTCGTGGATGATGTTGCGCAAGATCTGCTCCTCCTGAATCAGCTTGTGTTTCTCTAGGATCTCCTGTTGCCGCAGGTAGTGGTCATGCTGCTTCTGGTACTCTTTCAATTCATTCAGTGTTCTCTGGAGGGACCTTAACATTTTTTAATATCAGAAAAAGCCAGACCTTGAAAAATCATGAATTTTAAAAACTTGCTTAAATACCTAAACTTTATGGTTACCAGCAATAATTGTTATTAATAAAAACTCTATACCACAAGTTGAATAACAATGCTATATAAATGCTATTTCAAACTTGATACTTGAGAAACATTAAAATTTAAATTATTATTTGGGAAAAAACATAAATGCAAAGGTCTTCTTAAAATCAAAGGATGTGCTGGGCTTTTCAGATGTCATAAGAAACAGAACCATCTGCCTGGTTTTCCCATGACTTCTAACTGAGGTAGAGCGGAGAGCAGCTGCAGCGAGCCCCAACTGAACTGGATTACCTGTAAGATGTGCTCTCCCCTTATGCTTCCTGTCTCCACAGTAAAATCGCAATGCCACCATACCACCCAGCTGCCTGAGCTGAAAACACTATTTCCTCAAATATTCACACAACATTATGGTGAACAGGCAAGAGATAGCTCTTGACAACAGATTCATGCATTGAAATTTCATATAGTACAGCACATCTCTCTGTCTCTATAAATCAGCTAAAATGAATTTAGGGTTGAGGCTATGTCAGAGAACTTGCCTAGCATGTACAAGTCCTACGTTTACTCCTTTGCATCATAGACAGAGGATTCACAAATATATAGGTTAATTAAAAGCTGTATATGTGCTGGATAGTTTTCTGTTAACTTGACACAAACTAGAGTTATCTAAGAAACGGAACTACAACTGAGAAAATGCTTCTTTGGGCTTCAGGCAAGCCTGTGGACATTTTCTTTTTTAATGATTGATGTATTGATCGTATGAGGGCCCACCCCATAGGGGACAGTGCCACTCATGGACTAGGTGCTATAAGAAACCAGGCTGCGCAAGCATCCTCTATGGTCCTGCTTCTTCTAGGTTCCTGCCCTGACTTCACTCAATGATGGACTGTAAGCTCGAAAATGGAATGAACTCTTTCCTCCCCAAGTTCCTTTTGGTCATGAAGTTTTATCATAGCAATGTAAATTCCACTGACAGTCAAATCACTTTAGAATCCTTTTCTCATGTTCATATTTATTGGCCATAGTGTCCTGGTCTCATATTCTAGTTCCTTAAAAGAGAGAAATATTGTTTAGAAATATTCATCGTCATCTGATTTCAGTGAGTCAGCTGCCTAATTGCATTTAAATACTGAAACTTTACTATACACTGCATTATAACATGGAGAATTTATACTATAAAGACTGTGAGGGAGTGAATTCAGGTACTAAGAATTACATTGGAAGATCTTCAGCCAGGACATATGCATATTCTGATCCAGTGGAATAGAAGTCTGTTACAAGGAAGCAAGCTACCATTTTGTCTCACCACATAATGCCTTAAACAAACTAGGAAATGAGCAAATATACACATTTAATGGGTCCTAAATTCCACTTTAATTCTTTAATAACCAAAATAGACCCAAAACATGAAGGCTAATTTTTAGGAATAAAACACTTATCTTCTGAATCATATCAAGTTTCTTAGCGGGCCTTATTATCTATGAAAGCAAACATATTTTGCCAGGAATCCTGATAGGATCATGTAGAAAAGAGTTCCATTGCTGTTCAACCTAACATATACCCAGTTAAAATGTGGGTCAAAAGCAATGTCTGACTCTAGGAGCTAAAAGCTTAAAGAAAGAGCAAACACTGTATGCACATGTGATTTTACTAACACACTATATTCTGTTAAAATAAAACTAATTCCAGCATACCCAGAACCTCCCCAAGAGCACCAAGTGTCATGATAGCAACAAGAAGTCAAGACACTGGGGATAGTGCCTCACACTTGTGATCTTAGTACTTGGGAGGCTAAGACAGGAGGCCTGCTGAGAGCTCATAGCTAGTTTGAGCTACATAGTGAGTTCTAGGTTAGTCTGAGTGGGGTAGTTTGAACAAGGATGTATCTCATATTTGAAGCTTGGTCTGAAGTTTGTGGAGACATTTTGGGAAGGATTAGGAGGTGTGGTCTTGTTGGTGGAGGTATGTCACTGGGTGTGGGTTTTGAGGTTTCAAAAGTCTCAATCTCTCTTTTTCTGCCTGCTACTTGTGGATGAGATGTAAGCTCTCAGCTACTGCTCCAGAACCGTGACTGCCTGTCTGTCTGTTGTCATGTTCTGTCATGATGGTTATGAACTAACCCTCTGAAACTGTAAGCAAGGCCAACTAAACTCTCTTCTTTCATAAGTTGCTGTGGCCATGCTGTCTCTTTGCAGCAATAGAAAAGGAACTAAGACTCTGGGCTATAGAATGAAACTGTGCCCCAAAACAAACAACTTATAAAGATCTAAACTGGGAGCTTTTCATTACAAATGTTCTCTATTCCTCGTACTGATGATGTTGGAGGGTCAGCTGACCTGTCACTGAACAGTGCTAAGTCACTTGGATTTAGTGAACAGGATGGCCCTGCAGTATGAAGAGGTTTTCTCCTCAATTGTTCTGACCATGTTAAGGTGATGCCACTTGAGATGGTTTTAACCCAAGGGTCTGTGGTGCTGGTGCTTCAGTACATTTTTGCTTCTAGTTACCTATGCTGAGCCTCTAGCTTCTGCTCCAGTTTTTGCTGACAGAGGACAGCATGCTTCCTCTTTATTGCTTGCTCAAACCCAGGTTTGGCCTGCAGAGCATGGTCATAACAGAGTACCGAGTGGTTATATTCCCCGAGCATCTGCGGAGACAAAACAAACACACACATACATAACACAGTGGAAGAAATGTTAACCATGCTGGTTGCATCCGTCTAAAGCCCACATGATTCACTTTTTCTGCAGTGAAAACTGCTTTGATGAATCCCACAACAGCAAGGCATACCATAGCTGGAAAGACCTGCTATTTTTAAGAGGTTTATCCTGCAGTTTAGAATTTCAGTTCAATTATATTTCTGTCCAAAGCTAAGAACATTATGACACAGTATTGAGGTGTTTCCCCCCTCCACTAATTATTTTATTTCCATTGTTCAGACAAAAATGGAAACAAAAAGCAGGCTTCTGAGAGAAAACAAGATGAAATAAATAAACAAAGCTCACTCCCCTCTAGCAACCGTCCTAGTTCAACAAACAGAAAAGTAGTATTTACTGCGTATATATTCCCCAGTGTATAGTAGCTGGTGAAGAAGTCGCTGTCATCCAGAGCTGCATGGACCACGACAGCAGCATCAGCAGAGAAATGTGCTCTGTGCAGAACATTGGCCAAATTGACCAGAGCAATGTCTTTATTGTGCCTACAAGAGAATAGTGCAGCTGGAGGTCAGGGCGCACATGTCATGACTGTGTATCTATCTACTCATGTTTCACATCTTAGTTTTAAATTACTGACAATCCTTTCTCAACTTCATAGCTATACACGTTGCCACAAAACTAAGATCTCACGGGCATTTTATGATTGAAAAATTCGTTTGTGGCTTATATTGGCTTTAAGAGATCCCCATTTTAGGGACTGGGGAAATAGCTCAGGGCTTGGACCTTCCGCGCTCACATTTTTTTAAGCATAGGAGGATCCCAGGAGCCTGCTGACCAATCAGCTAATCTGGCAAAAATATCAAACTTCAGGTTCAGTGAGAGACTGTATCTTAAAAATAAGGTGGAGAGAGACAGAGGAAGACACCTGATGTAGCTTTCTGGCCTCTATACATGCAGTGTGGGGGTACAGGCACACACATGCATATGTCTACACGTATAATAAAAAAAGGCAGTTCAACTCATGCTAATTCCTCCAGTGTATGTCCTGGCACTAATTTCTCATATGAGTCACAGCCTACTTACCTTATAAACTTAATGAAAAGTATATTTCATAGTTTTCACTTTGAACTTATTGACATCTGTGATTTTTCTCTTTTTGAGATGAGACTAATTTCTTTAAGAGATGGAGAAGTGTGTAATTACAACAACGCTTCTATTGTTCCCTATGTGTTACTCTTTAACAGTCTTCAGTGATGTGGCTAGTCAGGAAGAGGAGGAATCTTACCTGGAAGAGAAGTGAAGTGCTCGCATGGCACATTCCACTACCTGATACGGTTCATTTTTTATTCTCCAGTAAAATGAAGCCAGGTTATACAGCACCCATGAGGAAGAGTTCTAGGAGGAAGCAAAACAACAGTCACATACAAGAGAAGACAGTTTATTTGACTGAGGATGTTCAAAATGAACACAACTCAAACACTGGCTCTTCTGGAACTCAGATGAAGAAAGTAAGGCGAGCTACATTGATAAGAACACAGGGTACAGCACAGAACATCAACCTGTCCAAAGACCCTGGTGGAGGCACGGTGGGAGCTGAGGCAGGACTGTGAAGACTTTGAGGCTGTTAGGGGCTACACAATGAGTTCCAGTGCAGACCACAAGCAAGTAAACACACAAATGAACAAGCAACAAAGTCCTGCCACTGTCAGTGAGGGAGCATCCACCCCAGTTTTCCTGATTCCTCAAGTTCTGAGAATGCAAACTTGTCTTCGGAAAGACAAGGAAAAGAGGCTAACTTCTATAAAAATTAGGAATGCATTAGAAAATAAAACTGTTTTCTTACTTTTATTTAAAAATTTCTCTCAATATATAGGGCCATGTATCTGAATAAACAATACATAAATGTTGTAAAATTATATCTTAATAATTAATACTGCTTAGACACAGAACTGTATTTTCTTCTTGAGAATGAGGTCTCATGTAGTTCTAGCTGGCCTCAAATTTGCTATGCAGTACAAGGATGACCATGAACTTCTGATGCTCCTGTCTGTCTCCAGAGTACTGAATGACAAACACATACCTGCCACATCTGATTTATGTAATGTTGAAGCTGGAAGTCAGGGCCCTATGAGGGCTGGGCAAGCAGTGTACCAATGAGCTATACACCCCAGCCTGGTACTCCTTAGAACAGGGTAGAAAAGAGCAACAAGTGTCTTTGGAATCCCCACACATTCTTGGCTCACATTACATAATTTCCTACTTCCTTTTTGTTATTTCTTCCTTTAGCTTTTGGAGCTGTGTTGCCCATGCTGGTCTTGGGCTGGTGGGTTTGAGAGTCTCCCAGCTCAGCCTCGGGAGGAAGTTCTTGTGAACAAATGACAGAAGACATGAGTGTAACTGGGGAAGAGAGTGCTGGTAATGTGTGCTGTGTGCAGATGCATCCACATTAATTTTCCTACAAACTTAACTGAGAGAATCTAGTTTATAAACCCCATTGCTTCTACTAGTGCTTTTTTTTTTCCTTTCTTGTATTAGTTTAAATAAATATTTTCAGTATCTCTTTCTGGTAAAGGAAATGACTCTACCTAAGGCCCTCTCCTGTAGAATGCTGTATTTTTGTACCAATGTAATCATAACTCTGGATCCTCCTCCAGAGGAAGAAGCAAAGCAAGTATCCCGAGAGGAACACATCCACGTGCACACACAGCCTACTGGCTCAGTCAGTCACTGGGTGACTCACCTTCTCCAGGCCTTCATGAATGAGGTGACCTATGTCGTCGATACTCCTTCCTAAGCGTTTAGATAAATATGTGAAGATTGGATCTTCTTTAGGTAAAAGAGGGGCAGATAGATTAATTCTTTCTTGCACACCCTAAAGGAGGAGGCAATTTGAAAAACACAGTAATAGTAGAGAATGTAAGATATAAGAAACACTGTACCCTGTAGCATTTATTTTAAAGATATAAGACTTGCAGGTGGCCCAGCAATGGTGGCACATGCCTTTAATCCTAGCACTCAGGAGATCTCTATGAGTTCAAGGCCAGCCTGGTCTACAGAGTGAGTTTCAGGACAGGTTTCAAAGCTACACATAGAAAACTTGTCTTGAAAAACCAAAAAACCCCAAACCAAACCAAAAAACCCCAAGAAAACAAACAAAAACTTGTTATAAACATAGGACCAAAAAAAAGTATGTCCCCCCAAACTCTAAAGTTCTCCACTTACTCGTAAGTGCTGAAAAGCATGTATACTATATGGAAGTTCTAGAATTTTAGTGCAATCAGGTTGTTCCGGATCTGGAGGGACAGGAGATTCTGTGTCTATGAAATCCTCAGGGCTAAAATCAAGAAGCAATGAATGAATGAAAGAGGTAAAACATTGCTCTGAGGAATTCTAATTCGCTCACATTCTCCCTGCACCTCGACCTTGTAAACAACAGTACTCAGCCAACATTTGCACCTTTCCACACAGCTACAATAAAAAGTCAAATATTTGGGGCTTCAAGTCAAAAGAGACATAGCAAGAATCAGAAAATAGTAGTGGCTAAGATGGCAGTCTTTCGAAAACTGGTAAATAATGACTAAATGTTTTCTAGAAATGTCAGACCAAGTGAGAGAGCCACTGATAGCCTTTCATGTTCTTACAGATACTGATCTTTAAGGGCGATTTTTGCAGTGTGGTAGATGAAACTGTTTTAACTTGCACTCATATGATAAATTCAGAGAAGCATTTCCACATGTTTACTGGGCACTTGTCTTTTACTTTTTGCTGTAAATAGCTCCGTTTTATATTGTGGAGAAATACATCTTAACTGGCTTGCTAGATTTTGCACTTTGAACTTTCAATCAACTCATCAGTGATGAATCTTAACTTTCAGGAACTTCTTACTGATTCAAGCCTTAGAAAGAGAACTGTTTTACCTGATGTCCTTGCTCTCCAGAGTTATATATGTGCCATCGTACAGATCCAGGTCTCCCAAGGGTACTTTAGCCTTGATACAGTCAGGGTCTTCTTTATTGTGTCTCTGTTCTAGTCCTGTGTCTCTGTCCTCATTCTCTTCTATGTGAATTTTTTGAGCAACTAATTGCTTCTAGTAAGAAAATAAAAACATAAGGGGACCAGTGAGATGGTTCAGCAGGTAAAGGTACTTGCTACCAGGCCTGAGGATCTGACCATTTCCAGATTTCACATGATAGGACAGAAGAACTTCCTGCAAGTTGATTTCTAATTGTCATGCATTTTTGCATGTACCTATGTGTGCTTCAGCACATGTGCGTGCACACACACACAGACACACACACACACAGACATTATTGACCATGCATGCATACTTCCACACACAAATATAAGTTACAAGAAAAAATGGCTTAAAAAATTTTAGCTAGATGCCACTGAAATGAAAGAATGTAATGGTCACTGAAGTAGTTAGTTAGAGGAAGACAAAGATTCTGAAATGCCCTAAATTACCCTAGTTAACACACACCAGTCTCTCTAAAAGGTATCCATATGCAGGATTCATTTGTTCTGTTCCTCTCTTAAAATATTTGCTAATATATGTATTGACTCAAAGTAAAAAACTCAGTTGTTTTCACAAATGGTCTTATGTTGATGTACTGCTGTACAGTGCTAAACTTAACACTGTATTTTCAGATTTGCCTTTATCAGTTGTTATAGCTTCACATTTTCTACATGAATGTATATAAAAATATATCTTTTTTTGGTCAGTGCTTAGGTTGCTTCTCTAAACTTTTTCTTTACTTTAAAAACAACAAAACGTTAGGGGCTGGAGATATGGCTCAGTAGTTAAGAGCATCTGAGTTCAGTTTCCAGCATTCACAAGTGGCTCACAATACCCTATAATTCCATCTGAAAGGGATCTGATGTCCTCCTCTGGTTCCCATGGACACGCACACTCACCTGAATATACCTGACCCACATACACAAAATTTTTTTAATTAAAACTTTAAAACTAAAATAACGGTTAACTGAACCAAAACTTATATCTAGGCAGGTCACAGGTTCTAGAAGAAAACTCAATACCAGTATTCAGCTTAAACTATACTGTAAATACTACTATACCCATAGATTAGCATCTCACAACCTTTATCAGAGAAACTTCCTTATGCTGTGCATGGCGAGTAATGCAGAGAGCTCCAGATAATGAAAGTGCAGGGAACAAGAGACTGTGGAGTGCTCAGCCCTATTTGGGACATCGATACCAAACTCTCCCTCCAAGGCTTTCGTTGCAGGAGATGGCAGAGGACAGTGTCACACACACATGACAGCTGCTGCATCATAAACTCAGAGCACTGTGAAGCATTCACAAGGCCAAGGGAAAACTCCAGCAAGTACTGAGGAAGGACTCACAAACCCCACCTCTAGCAAGGGAGCCATTGACAACTGATGGCAACTAGGGAGTCAGTTTACTTTCCCCTAAGAGACTCGCACATGTTTAGTGCAAGTGTTCTGGTGCGAGTACAACTAAGTGTGCCAGTTAGAGGACAGCATGTGGGAGTCAGTTCTCTCCTGCTATCATGTTGGTTCTGGAGACTGAACTCGGTCCCTAGGCTGAGCAGTGTCTTTACCCACTGATCCATCCTACCAGTCCTGCATCTGATTTACACCGTCAAATCTGTTCTTCATGGTGATTATAAAAATGCTACCAGCAGACCACAACAGAGTCCATATCCTTAAACTTGTTTTTATTGAAGTGTTCTGATGGGTATGACATATAGGTTTTAAGTATCATGGGAGATCACATTACTATGATTGGCTACATCATACTCCTTTGTGTCCTCCTGCACCTCACAAGATAATTTTACACCACTGCTCTGTGGACTCTGGCCTACACAACATGATGTTCGAAATCCCGTGGCCCTCTAATAGGCAAGATAACAGCAGATTTTACTTTAGCTACTGAGAATGTTACTATACAGGCAGTGGCTTCTCTGACAGCCTGGTGCCTACCTTATGGATCAGGGACTTGGTAAGTAGCTCAGAAAGTCAGGCCCCAAATAATTAGCCATTAAGTTTTTATGATTCAGCCAGGTGAGATTACATGTAATCCTAACACTTGGGAGGCAAAGGCAAGAGGATTAGAAATTCAAAGACAGCTTCAGCTACACAGCAAGTTTCAGTCTAGCCAGGGCTTCATGACCCTCCTCAAAAGCAAAAGGGGCTGAAAAAATGCCCCAGTGAAGAAAAGTATATAGTGACCTCCTACAGGACCTGAGTTCAGTATCAAGCACCCCCATCAGGGGCTCACAAGGCCTGGAACTTCAGCTCCTGGGAATCTGACCCTCTCCTGTCTCAGGGGGCACCTGCACGCAAGTGTACACCTTCCCATAAAGACACACATGCACGCACGCACACACACACACACAATAAAAACATAAAAATAAGTATTTTAAGAAAGAGATTTTCTTATTAAAAAGAGCATGTTCTATATCTTATGATCTGTTCCCAATGCGCTCCTCCCACCCCACTTTTCCTAACCATAGCCATGTGATTTTCTTTGGTCAATGGAATGATGAGTAGTTATGTGATTGTTTTTAAGAACTTCATTTTACTTAAAAGTTTTGAATTTTATTATTATTATGTGTATATAAATGCCTCCCCTGGCATGTATGTGGAGATCAAACCCAGTATCAATTCAGGCCCATGTGGCAAGCACTTCAACCTACTGGACCATCTTGCTAAGTGGAAACTTTAAACAGGTTCATTCATATTGCTTGGCTGTTCTTCTGTGGGCTTCCATCTTTCTGAGAATAGCACTGAGATTTTTTTAAGATTCATTTATTTTTATTTTATGTGTGTGTGTGTGTGTGTGTGTGTGTGTGTACCACATTCATGCATGCTGCCCAGAGAGGGTAGAAAAGGGCACTGGACCTCCTGGAATTGGAGTTATAGACAGTTGTGAGCCACCATGCGAATGCCAGGAATTGAATGCTGGTCCTCTGGAAGAGCAGCAATACTCTTACTGCTGAGCCATCTCTTCAGTAACCAACCCATCCCATTTAAAATTTTTTATTAGTATATAATTTTATTTCTAAAAGAAAATAACTTAGAAACATTAAATTATCATGTCGTTGCCATATATTTAAAATAACAATCTCTTAATATCAAATACCTAACCAACTGTGTATTTCTTCCCTCCTTTTGAAATCCAATTTTAAATCCTTGCTTGTATCAGAATCCCACTGGCCAGGTGAGCCCAGCTTCCAGTGCAGTTAGGCCTGGGCTGCTCTCAGCCTTGGTCAGAGAAGCTGCTTCCTGCAATGGGCAACACTCAATGGAGACATGTACAAGGTGCTGAGAATATGACACTCAGCGCTCAGTCCTAAGTGAAACATCAGTATTAATGCTCACCACACCAAGGATCAGGGACATGGCAGAAGAGCAGGCAGGAAGAACGGAAGAGCCAGAGGATGGGGAGGAGAGCTGTGATCCCTGCACATTGAGGCACCAGAATTCCAGCATGGAGAGGTCCTCCTACCTTATACTGAGGAGCTATAGCAGTGGGTTGTTGCTGGGGAGGGAGAGTCACTTTTTTTTTTTTTAACTGCTGAGAAATCTTTATTCACTAATAGGATGACACTTTCCCCTTCCCAAGCTGCTGCTCCTCCCATTCAGGGTTTCTCTGAGTTCAGTATCATCTATCCTGTTATAGGGGGAAGGACCAAGACCTTCTGGGGGTTCGGGGGGTTTGCTGGTCTTTGTTGTCCGGGAACAAGGTGGAGAAGGACACTGGCCGTCAGCACTTAGAGCTCCATGATGTCCCCAGCTGGGGATGCAGGGTAGAAGGGACTGGGGGTATCCCCCAGCCTCAGTAGCCTGAGGGCCTCAGGGATCAGGCTCTCAGGACAGCGCCAGAGAAGCAGCTCTGGGCAAGAGCTCCTGAGTGGTGGCAGGACCTGAGGGAAAGTCACAGGGGGACTGCAGTAGGGGTGGTCATTATGTAGGCTGAGTAGAAAGAAGTGGGTGGCCATGTTCTCCTCGAAAAGAAATTGCTTGTGCAAGGGCTCCCTGGCGTCCAGGCCGCGAGCCACCCCAGTGGTGGCCCGTGAGTCCCGACTTGGGGGGCCTCGCTCCAGGGGCTGTTGTAGGATCATTACGTTTTCAGGGTCCTGCAGATAGAGGGGTCGGAAGAGTCACTCTTTACTGAGGATATGGTCCATGGTGGATTTCCCTCCTCCAGTGGATAGTCTCATGCCCATGAGCATACTGATAACCTACCTGGACTTAGTAGGTTATCAAAAGGAACAAACGTGAAGTTGGAAGGGAAAAATTTGGGGTAATATGAGAGGGGTAGAATGGGAACTGCTGGAGGACTTGTTTTCTTCTGTATTACCAGCCTTTACTTGACCTTTAGGTAATTTTCTCCTCAGATCCTCTGTAAGAGCAGAATTTGACTCTACCCATATTGAAGAAGTAAGTCTGCTCCTGCTCCTTCACCCTACCCAGAGCATGGTCAGTGTCTTAGCTCCAAGAGCTGAAACACGGACACTATAGCCCGTTGGTGGCTTTGATCCCCACTAGTGTTTCTGTCCCCTTCCGCTTTCATGGTGGTGCTTCCACTGCTTTTCGGTGTGACCATTCACTTAGTATCTGTATTTGTATCTCACCGGTCACTCCTGTCTGTATGAAGTAAGCATAAATTCCTACACTACACTTACTCCAAAAAGGGTGGATCTAGTGCTCTTCCTTTGCATTTCACTCATTGGATGAATTAATTACATGTTCCTCTATCTATCATTAAACTGGATTCTTTTATTTGTCACTAAAAAAGAAACAGCAGTAAGTAGAGATAACGTCTTTATGCCTGTAAAAGTAAAAACTAACTTCTGAACCATTACCATTTATTTGAACACTATGTTTGAGTAAAAACAGGTCATGCTTCAAAACATGAAACCCTACAAAGAAATCTATTGTTGTATTCGGGATATTAGTGGAAAAATATCAACGTTTCCAAAGTTATAAGTGACAAAGCTAGTAGTAGCAGGGTGAGAGATTTATTTAAAAATATTGCGACACTGAGTTCTATGTTCTAAGAACACTATACCTGTGGGTAAAAGTTCACAGGTACCAAAAGCCTTTCTTTCCCTTTTACTGCACACAAATTAAATATCTATAGACAAGTATATGCTAATAAGAGGTACCAGTCTGAATTTATGTCAATGAAATTCAGGGCTTAGTGTGGTCAGAAAATGAATTACTGACTTAGTTTACAGGATCTGACTTTCAAGTTAAGAGGTAAGCCACTGGGAGCACAAGCACAGCTCAGTAATATGGGGTTTGCCCGCGTACTCTGGGTTCAGTGCCCATAAGACTGTACTAGCGAAGTGGTTTTTTTCTCCCCTCTTTTGACAACTTGACACAAGGTTATCTGGGAGTGTGAACCTTAACTGAGAAAATGCCTCCATCAGACTGCTCCACAGGAAAGTCTGTGGGAGCACTTTCTTTATTAAAATCATTGGTGAGAGTCCAGCACACTGAGAGGTGCCAGTCCTGAGCAGGCAGTTCTGGGAGTTATAAAAAGGGGCACTGACCATGAGCCAGAAAGCCATGTTCTTTCATGGTTTCTGCTTCAGTTCCTGCCTCCAGCTTCCTGCCCTGACTTCCCTTCATGATGGACTGTGATGTGGATGCACAAACCAAAGAAATTCTTTCCTTCCCAAGTTTGGAGGGGAAGTCATATTGCTTTTAATAAAAAGCAAACTAAGAGAGAAAAATAACAAAATTTCCCCAAACCAAAAAAAGAAAGAACAAGTCATGAGTCTTCTGCCTCTAGTTCTGCTGTGCCTGCCTTGAGAACCCGAGTGGGTCTGGTTTTAGTTCTTCCAGTTAAACTGAGCTGGTCCTTAGGGTCCCTTCCTGTACAGCACTCCACTCCACACAATTTCCTCCTGCTTACTCCCAATACTCTCTCTCACCTGGCATGTGACTTTTTCTGTAACTTAGTTTCCTTAAGATTGAGATATAATTTACATTATATCTTTCAAGTAGATAGTTTATGGGGGGGAATTTAGTTTTTCCAATTATTGCATGCTATTGAGCAAACCCAGCTCATAGATATAAATGGTAAAAATCAGTGTCTAAAAATGTTGCTTGGTTTGTTCATTAAACAAAACTCGTATTTTATTTTTCCATAACTTTCAAGCTTTCATGTTACAAACTGGTTAACACTTTTTGACTTTACCACAAGAAAAGACCACAGGTGAGACCCTAGATTTTCATTTATTTATTTTTATTTTATGTGCACCCTAGTTTTTACTTCTTCAGAATGAATGGAAATGATTACTTTTAGGTTTCATGAGAACCTTTTCTGTTTTGGATACAGTAGCTCTCCATGCACACTGGACTGGCTTGGGACTCAAGAGCTGGGATAGTGGGTGTACGCTACCTGCCTGGTTTCTTCCTTCCCCTTCTTTTTCTTTCTTCTTTTTGAGACAAGGTCTCTCTGCATAATCCTGGAACTCTATATAGACCAGGCTAACCTCAAAGTCACAGACATTTATTTGCTTCTTTGTCTTTGGAGTGCTGCGATTCCAAATGTGAGCAAGCATGTCCAGCTCCTTTCTTCTGTTTCCTACTTCCCCCCAACTCTTTTCAGACCACACCAGAGAGCACCGTTCTCTTCTCCAGAGAGCACCCTAGCACATACTGGGGTGGGGACGGGAGCAATGATACAGACCCTATTCTAGGAAAAGTGAAGGAGAATTAGGTTGATACCTCCACCAGGATATTATGTTCCTCCATCACTCAAATCACTTTGATGGAGAGAATGAGTGTAGACAGAGGTAGTAGGGAGGTGGGGGTGGGAGTTGTCAGTATGTATTACATACATGTGCAAAGCTGTGTGGGGCAAATTACCTGATCTCTCTCTCTCTCTCTCTCTCTCTCTCTC